>JAQQZU010024498.1:0-11278 GCA_030068025.1 Parauchenoglanis punctatus | reverse complement strand
AGGAAAAACTCCCTGAGATGGCAAAAGGAAGAAACCTTGAGAGGAACCAGACTCAAAAGGGATCCCATCCTCATTTGAGTCACACTGTATAGTCCAATTACAACTAGCAAACTTTAATACTAGGGTCAAGTTTATAGTGCAAGACTGTTCGTGGTGATTTGAGTCCTCTGCCATTGTAGCAGAACCACTCATGTCAACAGCAGTCCAACGGCATCATCACAGTTCTAGGTATATGTTGAGGCAGTTTATATGGAACCATATTTAACAGGAGCAAGTGGTTTCTAAATGATGACTCCAACCAGGGGTAGGACACCGGGATGGGTCAGGCAGGCCCGGAAAGCAGAAGGGGTCAGGATCCCTGGATTCTCAGGAGTAGCATGTGCAACTCGACAGACAGACAGAGAGGGAGAGAGAAGAGAAAAAGCAGATTGTTAGATACCTGGTCATGATCACCTAATGGTAAGGAATAGAGTATATCGTGTGCTGAGTGCAAGCAGGAACTCCGGCAGAGCTATCACCCATCACCTATCCTCACCATCTTCTACAGAGGGACTACTGAGCGCATTCTGAGCAGATGCATCACTGTCTGGTATGGAAACTGCACGGTATCGGACCGCAAGACCGTACAGAGGATAGTGGGAACAGCTGAGAAGATCTCCGGAGTCTATCTTCCCTCGATCACTGACATTCACCACACACACTGCATCCACAAAGACACCAGCATTATGGACGACCCCTCACACACACTCTTCACCCTTCTGCCATCTGGCAAGAGGTACCGAAGCATTTGGGCCCTCACTGCCAGACTCTGTAGTAGCTTCTTTCCCCAAGCCATCAGACTTGTGAACACTCAGGGACTGGACTGACACACACACACACACACACACAAAAATGTATACTCATCTACCTCTAACATTTTGCACCTCTATAATTTTGCACATCTACCTCTACCATTTTGCAGATTACATTTGGATTAGCGCTGGACTGTCTTGTCTTATCTTGTGATGTCTGCACTGTTTTGTGACAGTGTTTTTGTCTTGTCTCGGTATGTATGCACTTTTTGCAGTGTTTGCACATTTGCACACTTTGCCCTTTGTTGTTTTTGCCATGTTTGCACATGTTTGCACACATGCACTTTATGTTGTCTTCTGTTGTCTTCTGTTGCACATGTGCACCTTTTGTACTTCTGTGTTGTCTTATATGTAGCACCTTGGTTGTGGAGAAATGTTGTCTCATTTCACTATACACTGTACCACATGTATATGGTTGAAATTACAATAAAAGCCACTTGAAGTTGCAGCTTACAGTCTGTGATGACAACATATCACCACCGTGCTGTTTTCCCTACAAGGAAACACAAAAACAAACAACCAGGTGTACAGTTACCTGAAGGGAATAACTGCTGAACTGGATGAAAACACATCTGTGGTAACCAGCTACATTAGCACCTGCATCTACAATATTGTGCCCTCAAACAAATCCTGACATACTCCAACCAAAACACCGTGGATAAACTGTGAGGTTCAAGTCATGCTGCATGCTTGTTCCAAGGCATTTACCTCAGGTAAAGCCAATGACTACAAGAAAGCCAGATACAACCTTTGAAGAGCCATAAGCGATGCCAAAAGGCAATACAGACTGAAGCTAGAGTGTCACCACACCACCAGAAGCATGGGCAAGGTCATCGACAGTCATCACACCAAAAGAGTTTAATGAATTCTTTAATGAATCTTCTTTGAGGCTGTCAACACCAAGCCAAGGGAGTGACCTGGCCAGTGGGAGCATGCTGAATCCACCATTCACAGTCTCAATTGTAGATGTGGCAAAGACTAAACCCTTGGAAGCCAGTTAACCCAGACAATATTTTGGAATGATCCTGCTCATCAATGCTAGCAAATGTCTTTGCAGACATATTCAACCTGTCCCTCTCACAAGCCTCATCCCCACCTGCTTCAAGATGACCACTATTGTACGACTGCCAAAAACTGATAAAGCAGTCTGTCTCAAAGACTACCAGCCTGTCACACTGAATCCTAAAGTGATGAAGTGCATTGAAAGAATTGTCATGAGTCACATCCAGGCCTGTGTGGCCTCACAGAACAACACTAGCATCATCAAATTTGCTCATGATACTAGAGTCATTGGACTGACAACTAGGGCTGATGAGTCAACATACAAGAGCGAAGTGGATGGCCTCATGAAATGGTGTTAGGACACAAATCTCTCCTTAAATGTTAACAATTCAAAGGAGATTATTGTTGACCCACAGCAGAGGAGGGAGCAGCACATTGCACATTGGTGAGACAGAAGTGAAGAGTGAGCATATTCAAATTCAAACATCTCTGAGGATCTACCTGGTCTCACAGAACACCACATCTGGTGAAGAAATCTCAACATCTGCACTTCTGCACAGTCTGGTATAGTAGCTAGACCACAAGGACCACAAGGTACAGGACCACAAGGCTGTACAGAGGGTGCTAAGAGCAGCCCAAACCTTCTCTGGAACATCCTTACCAACACTGGAGACCAGACTATATCTACCAGACCAGGGTCATCAGGAGGGCCCACAACATCATTAAAAACAATAGCCACCACCAAAATAGGCTATTTGTATTCCTACTATCAGAAAGATGCTACATAAGTATGAAAACTGCATACTTTGTGCATACCTGAGAGTCCTCGTGTTTACTTTACACATTGCACTACATACACGCTGTATTTTTTTCATTGTTAATTATTTTTCATATATACGGTATTTATTTTTAATATTTCTTGCTAATACTTTTACATATATATTCTTGCACCTTTGTGTAATTTATTTATTGTGTTTTCCTTATGTCTTGTTTAATTGATATCTGAGATTGCTTGAAGGATTTGCAGAGTAAGAATTATATCATACTGCATAACAGACTGTTTCCTCTACATTTGACAAGAAAGTCTTGAATATTAAATACATTTTCCACCTGCATATTTATTAAACCAATTATAGTGCCAGGGGTGTTTAGGGTCTTTGCTATAGTTCTGTAACCTTTTCCATTCAAGTGTTGTTTAATAATGTTGTCCTTTATAACTTTAGGAAACTCCTTCACCTTCACCATGATTGCTGACAAAGGACGATAGAGAGGATGTAGAGGCGTTAAGGTTACAAATCCTGTTTGTAAGACACCCCTGCAGGTCTTCTACCAGTCTGTTACTTTTAGGGCATTTTCTATCCAGCAGTGTGCTAGTAAATTCTAGGCATGGCATTCTGACTAAACAGAGAAGCACATTTTTAACAGAAGAATAAAACAACTGAACTGTTGAAAAGAATAATGTGAACTTGTCCTTACACACATTTATTAAATCATTAATCAAGAGTCTCCTTGCTGCTGAGATAAAATCAGTCTTTCATAATCTGTGTGGCATTAAGAGCTATAGGACTTCAATGCAATTTAACATTTCAATTGTCTTAGAATTCCTCAAACTTTATCAACACATGAAAACGTGTGCATTTCTTTGAATACTTCAACCTAATATATAAACTGTTTGTTTGTGGTATGTTTGCATTACCAGTGTACATTTCTGACAGCATATTTACATATATGTAATATTAAACATGTATACATATATATGTATTCCATAGTCATTTAAGCTTGATATGAGACTAGAAATCCACTTGAAAACACTTATAGTGTAGTATACTGCAGGCTGAGGTTTTCTTAATAGGAACAACACAGAGCTTGAACATTATTAGATCTAGAAAGTCATTAGAGGGTAGGCCATTTGTAGTCAAAAAAATTTTTTTTATGATTAACGACTGATCTCCATTTATTTCTCTTGAACTGTACAACAGAGCAGTTCCATCTTGACCACTCCATTAAGATGAAGGGGTAAAATGATCCATTGAGGCAGAGGCATAAGGCAGAGGGACTATTTCCACAACAACATGTTTTCTTTCACCCCTAATGTATCACAATACACAGCCAAGTCAGAGAGATGCCATGTCTACATTTGTGACTGATTATGCATTTCTCTCTGACTTTTAGTCTCTCTGTCTCTCTCTCTCACTCTCTCTTCTGTAAGCTATTCATAGAACATAGATTCATCATTCCAATTTGTCAAGGCAGCAGAGTTTTCAATTAATTATGTTGAAAGGAAAGGAGGCAGGGGATGTATTAGGCATTTCTGTCAGGCCTCGTCCATGTCCCCATTTACACACCTCAAAATAAAGAGGTATCAGAGAGGTGCTTGGGCACACCAGTAATTAAGTTGATGAATGCTTCACCAGTACAGTGGCAGGCACACAACTCTTCTTCAGACTGTGGCTCAACGCTAATCCAAGAGGGGGGGGCGTCTTATCTGGATAGTGGATGTCCTTGCATACTTAGTAAATTCTTTAAGCTGCTTCCAGGTTGGCAAGGACACTACATTTCCCATCAGCTTTGTCCTGTAGGGCAAGTAGCTCAGCTACATGTGATGCCCAATTATTGGTCTTTGTGCCATGAACTTTCTAATAGGGGCCATCCCATTGCACTACTACTCCCAGCAGACAGATTAGTGAGACAATCATTAGCAGGTAAGACCAAGTGTAGTGAACCATGGTGGTATGTAGAAGTGAAGAAAATACTTAAGGCACCCCTTTAAAAGATAGACAAATGTGAAATCATGAAATCATCACTCAACTAAGTAAAGTAAAGCCAGCTTAGCAAATGTGCACCAGTTACACTGACAGGAGCCAAGAAAATAATTGAATTAATAATTGAATTGGTGAGAAATAATTGAACCAGTGGCCCATATTTCAGGTTCCGATATTCAAAAGTTGGGAGACCTCATTAGAAATTGGATCATACTTTAGATACTACACCATAAATCAAAGACAGGAATAGCTCAAACCAATTGGATAATTGATACCAAATGAAAGTGGTATTTTTCAGCCACACCACACTAAATGATGCTCCTTCGATGTGAAATAGATTGTTTCAGAACCTCCAGGCTTTTGTGGTCACATGTTGATTCTGACATGGTGAGCCCTTTACACACTACTTGCCTCTCTGTGTACACATATACACTCATCCATGCAACTACTTGGTCAAACCCCTGGCACAGGTTTAGTTGAATATAAAACAAAAAAAATAAACAAATAAAAAAAATCCTATTCCTTCCAAGATTTAAGACTGATGCACTTGTCCACACATTTTATTCATTTTATTTACCAGACAGTGGGATAGTAATTTATTCCCATGCAACTGTCTCATTAGACTGCTATCAGCTCACCTTTTTAAATAGCTGTTAAAGCTGCTTGGGCATAAGCTCCATATGGCCCTTGTATAGCCCTAAGCCAGAGAGGCTATATGTTTATAGGCCCAATTTGTCATTTAATAATGTCATGACCCATGATGCAGTGGAGCAGAGTAGAGTAATTGTCCTGTTACACAATACAACAAATTTCTGGTGTGACAACCACAGAGTTGTCACACCAGATTTAAAAAAAAAAAACAAAAGCCAACCATAAGTATAAGTATGTATGTGTAAATGTATAAATAAAAATATAAGAAGGAAACACACACATATGAAGATACATATGCATGTACCCATGCATGCATACAGTCATATATGTATATACTTACCTGCACATTATTGCACAGGTACTGGTTTTAGTGTACTGTGCAGGTAATTATTGCAATGTACAGATACCAATCTGTACAGTGATCCTATCCTGAGTGGAGCTGGCACTGTAAGGGTGTGAGAATGGTTTTGTTTTATACATTGAAAAATGGCATTATACATTTTGTATGAATGACAACACTGACAGCAGATTGACCAAAGTTACTGTTCATTTATTTGGTATCTGTATAGACAGTGATCAGATTTTTTTGTTGTTGTCATTTTCTCTCTCTCCTCCTATTTTGTAATATAGTTGTCAAAATGGGAAAGTGTTTAAAAGGGAGATGGAGGCAGATGGGAAAAGATGGGGCTCAGCAAGAGAAAATGTCAACAGGAAAAGCACTGATGTTAAGACTGCCTGGGTAAGTGTGAGGTCATTGGCTCCTCACAGCCCTCTCTGTGACCTGGGTAATATGATCGAAGTGATTCTGGACTAAAAGAGTGAGAGAGAGACAGAGAGGGGGGGGGGGGGGTCAGGAAGGAATAGAAGCACATAATACCTAATGATTAATTCTAAAACCAGTGCCCATATATCAATTATGATACTGTGATGAGCTGGGTTTATTTTTGGAATGCTTAAAAATTTATGTGGATTTCAACACCTAATTTTCTTAACATTATTGAAGCAAATGGACAAACCCATAATACAACTTACTGATTTTCAGAAAGAAACTTTCCAGAACAATCCATGGTTCATTTAGCTCTAGCTCACACTAAAAGTATAGTTGGGGTTACAAAAAATAAAAAGACACAGATGAATTTTTTCATTTCCAATGACTTGAAGTCCCTGATGACGAAAGGAGGGGAAAGGTTAAAATTATATTGTTCTGGCAAATTTCATTCAGAGAAATGCCTGCAAGGCAGACATATCAGAGAATGGTGCCAACTCCAAGCAATGGTTCTGAGTGGTTTTGCTTTGGCTGCTGGATGCAGGCTATCTGCATTTGATGATTGTGGTCAATCCTAATTAAATGTGCTAATATTGTTCTTACTTTTGCATGTTTGTTTCCTTCATTCTGAGTAACGAGGGGTTGAAAATGCAATTTTTTCTCTTCTCTTTTCATTCTTTATGTTGCTATGAGTAACAATGTTATGAAAATTAGATTCTCTAGAGACATTATTGTTAATTTGTTAATTGAGAGAAATAACAGATAGAGGCAAAGAGATGGCAAGTTCAGTGGCAGGCTCATCACAGTGCAGGGTAATAAGGTCAATGAAAATGTCAGTGAAAAACAACCCAGGGGCACATTTCCCTATAAATTCATGTGTGCACATACAAACACACACACACAAACACCACAGTCCCAGCATTATGCTACAGAACCCATTGAGTCAATTGCAGAAAACATGACATGACCTTTCAGATTCACTGAACATCAAGTATGGGTAGGATTGGTGTGCTTTCCATCTCTCCATCCCTTCCTCCAACACTACAATCGCCTCTGGGACCTGAGCTCACCACAATTAACTACTTCCCATCAAGTCTGCATGGTGCAAGACTATGGGCAAGACTATGTCATAGATTTAATATGTAGTGTCAAAAAAATTCCACATAGCATGGTAAGACATGTTGGTTTATAAATGTACTGTTGAAGTTAGGAAAGATCCCATAATGTCTTCTGGACAACATCTCCCTAAGCACTACAAAATGATTTAAATTGTCCCACTTTCTCTATGATTAGATCTTTCACAATCACTTCATTTTCAGGTGAAAACAAGGTGTATATAGCAGTTCAGGGTTAAACCCATATTTGTTGAAAAGGGATGACATTTACCCCTTAAAGCATATTTCTTCTCTGTGATGGTGCACACAGCACAAAGATGTAATGTGACTACCACCTGCTGGAAAGACAGAGCCCAGTGTCAGTGTTCTTTGTGCTCCAAGCTCTTGTGAACTACACTATTAATTATTCAGGATGCAACCAGGAGGAAGCCATAATAAACCTAAAGGAAGCCTGCTTGTTTGTTTCTCAGGTTAAGTAAAGTGAAAATTTGCTTGTATGAACTTGCTTATATTACCCTCTCCATGCTGTGCCTTCTCCTACCCTCAAATTACATCAGCTAATCTGAATCACGCTCTCTTCCCTGCTTTTGTTCTCATGTTACTCATTCATTAGATGCACAGGTATACAGGTATTTTGCCTATGTAAGGTCAGTACAAGAACATTACACATGCATCATGCAATATATTCATATCTTACAGCCATACAAAATAGTGCAGTGTAACAATACATTTTTAAAGCACTTTCAACAGTAGACTTTACAGAGCAGAATTACAGGATTCTGGGTAGAGATTTAGATCCTAATGAGCAAGCTAGATGTGATAGTGGCAAGGAATAAACCCCTAAAATGACATGAAGAAACCTTGAGAGGTACCACACTCAAAACCAGACAGCTACAAGAGTAGGTAACAGTCAGACTCTGTTTATACTTGGTTTTAAAATGCATCTTGTTCAATTGTGTTAATAAACCATCTCATGCAGCATGGTGTTGTGGTGGTCATCACTGTCACCTCACAGCAAGAAGGTCCTGGGTTCAATCACCCAGGGTGCCTTTCTGTGTGGAGTTTGCATATTCTCCCCGTGCATGAGTGGGTTTCCTCCAGGTGCTCCAGTTTCCTTCCACAGTCCAAAGACATGCAGATTAGGTCAACTGGCTACTCTAAATAGCCCATAGGTGTGAATGTGAACATGTGTGGCTGTTTGTCCGTGTTGGCCCTGTGGTGGACTGGCAACCTGCCCAGGGTGTACCCCACCTCTCGCCTGAAAAGTCTGCTGAGATTGGCTCCAGCTTCCCCCGCGACCCAGACGGATAAAGCAGTATAGATAATGGATGGATGGGGTCTCACCTGGCTTTGGTGAAACATACAAATGTGTGTCATCAGCATAGCAGTGGAAGCTAATACTACGTTTACGAATAATATTACCCAGAGGTGGCATTTATAAAGAAAAAGGCAATGGGCCTAAAACAGAACCTTGTGGAACACCAAACTTCAACTTACTATGTGTAGAGTCACCATTTATATCAACAAACTGATAATCAGTCAAATATGACCTTAACCAGGAGAGTTCCCTTAACTCCCTTAACTTTTTCTAATCTATCAAGGAGAATAGTATGATCAATGGTATCAAAAGCTGCACTAAGCTCATGTAACAAAAACAAGGAGACACAACCCTGATAAGAAACCAGTAGTAACTCATTTACCACTTTAACTAGTACTGTCTGTTCTATGGTGAGGTCTAAATCCTGACTGATACATTTCATGTCTACTATTCCTTTGTAGGTATGAGCATAATTTCTGTGCTACAGCCATTTCTAGGTTCTTTGGAGAAGGGAGGTTAAAGGGAGGTTTGATATTGGCCTATACGTGGACAACTCACTGGGATTGAGCTCAGGTTTTTAAATCAGGGGTTTGATAACTGCTAATTTAAAGGATTTAGTTAATTTTGCTACAGTATTAAATAAGAATCTAGGATTATTTTTGTTATCTTCTATTAGAGTGCAGAAATACATTTATCGAGCAGCACTAAGAACTTTCCTATAGCTCAGGAGCCTCTCCTTCCATGCTAATTTGAATACTATCAATTTAGTTTGACACCACTTACATTCTAATTTGTGAGTGGTCTGTTTTTTTCTCTCTAATTATTTTCTTTTTAAGTGGGGTTACATTAGCTAGTATATAGCGAAATGTTGAGTCTAAACATTTAGTTGCCTGATCAAGTTCAGTCCGATGGTGATGCAATCGAGGTTGATAGTTCAGGGAGATCATTGATAAAACTCTGTGCCTTAGCTGAAGTGAATGTTCATTTGTCATGACAGCATGGCAAGGTGCATATATTATAACTAAAACATATTTTAAAAGAGAGGAGATAATGATCTGAGATAGTTTCAGACTGTGGAACTGCATCAGTATTTTCTATACTTAATCCAAAAGTTAGTATTAGATTAAGGGTGTGACCACCATCATGAGTGGGTCCTATTACTTCTAGGATCTTCTGGGTCATTGAAATGAATATTAAAGTCTCCAACAATTAATGCTTTGTCTAAAGAGACAACCAGGTTTGAGATGAAATCTGCAAATTCACAAAGGAATTCAGAATATGGCCCTGGGGGTCTGTAAATAATAATTTGCGGAAACGACTGGACGGACTTATTTTTAGTGGCTACATATGTTATGTTAGTATAGAGACTCTCAAACTCATTGAATTTACATCCAGGTTTTTGTGTGATGTCTAGTTTATCAACTGCAACTCCTCCTCCTATGCCAGTTAGACACAACTGGTTGTATATATCAATAGCTGGGAGGACTAGCTTCATTTAATTCATTTGGTTTGATCTGTGTTTCTGTTAAATTCAGCACATTAAACTGCTGATCAGCAATAATTTCATTAACAATAAGCGCTTTAGATGTAAAAGCTCTAATATCTAATGTAAGAGATTTGTAATATCGGTCTTTAACTGTCAAGATGTCTGGATTTCTCTTCCAATACTCATTTTGTAGCGCATTCACATGGGCCTCAAAAGATGTCGAATCCTGCACAACACAAATGTCCTTTGGCAAAAGAACAGACAGATAATGCGCAGATAGTGACAGTTAACACTAGACATGCTAAATGTCTGGGCTCTCATTGTACGATGAGGTGCCTTGGATAAAAACATCCATTAAACTTGCATAACCGATTTGAGACATAGTACACAGACAGTGGAAGGACAGGAGTGGACTATATTTAAATGTTTAAAATCTGCTTCATATTGTCTTAGACTACATGAAAAAGTAAAAGTGATTAAAAATGTGAATAATTTATGCATATGGAAATGGACTTACAAAATGTTAGGTTGGCTGGATTTTGATATAAACTTGCTGATGTGCTGGTGGCTTTGGACTGCTTTTTGTGGCCAAACATCTCTTTCAGCTTTTTTACTGTTGCTGACAAGTGATTCCCTTTCAGCTTAAATTTTTTTGTTTTAGGGACATATGCCAGGTGTGCTAATATAAAAAATGAAACACATTTAACTACTTATAAATACTTGTCCAGCAAGTTAAGATTAAGCAATAATACCTTGTACAATCATCTACATTATAGATAGTAAGCAGGGGAACTTGTAGATAAACCACAAATGATACACAAATACTTACCATAGGAACCTTTTTCCAAAGAGGAGTAGTAGAATGAGACTACCAGACACTCATTTAGTTTCTCATTTACACTACATAGTACAACCCCATTATATTTTGCTTCTCTTATATGTCCCATTAGTAATGGAGATCATCATATTCTATATATACATACACACATATATATATATATATATATATATATATTATGGCAAGCCGTTTAGGAAATAATACATATATATATAATGATTGAAAACTCTGAATATGAAACCTGACGTCATCGAGGCACTCGCGCACTTGTTGTTGCAGCGCCATGTTGTTTCAGGCCAGTATCATTCCGTACTGATGGAAGAACGTGTCGCTCTAAAAACTTTGTACATTTACAAAAAAAAAACAAAACAACGAACAATGGCTCATTATTATCGTGCCGATTTGTGAATTAAGAAAATGGGAGGAAATTTCCCCAAAACGGCTGTTAGTAGCCTACGTTCATTTGTTTATTTTCTTCCGCTTTATGTC
>JAQQZU010024497.1:0-11280 GCA_030068025.1 Parauchenoglanis punctatus | reverse complement strand
ATATATATAGATAAATGTATAGATTCATAAGTTTATATTCAGAATTTATATACTTTTGTGAAGCTGCCTTGTGACAAAGTCTGTTGTTAAAAGTGCTATACAAATCAAATTTAATTGAATTGAATTTAAAAAAGTAAACAAAAAAGTGTTTAAAAAAAAGTAAACAAACAATTTTGAATATTGCATCTACATTTTTTTCTCTTTTTGTTCATCAGTCCAAATCTCCACAACACATCACATTTCTGAAGCACTTTAACTTTTTCCTTAGGCTCAGTTTGTGCCTAGTGGCTTAGTTTAGCAGCTAAGGTCGACAGAGATGTCGATTACAACCCAAAAAACATGGCATGTTAGGTACACTTCCTGTATCAGTGCAAATTCAGGATCAAATTGCTTTCTCACTTACATTGAACTGCACTAGAGTTAGACAGGAACCATAAGAAAACCACCTCACAGGTTTGACTGTTTGTTTTTGTCCAAACCTGATAACAATTGGTGTGTTCTCACCTGCACCAACAAACCACACCATTGTTTATGTGTATATACATGCATATACACTTTATTCAGATTGTTAAGAGTATGGTTTTTAAGGCTTCCATGATGGTCTATTGGCTAGGATTCAGGGCTCCCACTGCTGTGGGATTCGATTCCCAGGCAGGGAAGCCAACCTAGCCACAAGAGAGTGCATAGTGTATTTCTGAGTGCCGGTCCCAAGCCCGGAAAAATGGGAGGGTTGTGTCAGGAAGGGCATCCGGCATAAAAACGTAGCCAAATCAGACATGTGGCCACAAATGGCTCCGCTATGGCAACCCCTCACGGGAGTAGCCGAAGGAAATTATTGTTATATTAAGAGTATGGTTTTTGATATGGTTTTTGATATTTACTAAATCATCTACAGACTATCAATTCATCCCTAGTCTTACTAGTCAATCTCAAACTTATCTCTTGGGGACTCTAATGACACATTGTGTAACCTTTTGAAAGGGGCATGATGTTGCAACTTAAATGATGCTGCTTCATGAATCTATAGATGATTTGTAAACTGTTATTGTGATTTCAAAATAGATTACTGGGAAATTTCTTTAAAAAAAAAAAAAGAAAGAAAATAGAAAATTATAGAGGACGGTCTGTCTGAGACTAAAAATGACACATTTGTTTCAGCTATAAAACACCCCGCATACAGGGTAAAAGAATTGATGGCAGGGAAGTGTCTGACCTTAGCAGTAAGAGTTATGAGAGAAAGTTTTCAATAGCAAGACCTTGTTAGCTATCAAAACAACCCCAGAAAACTGTGGAAACACTTATATAGTGCTTTCTCCAAAGTATTCTACTCACAAGGCCAGTGTGGTGTTGCAGCCTCTGTGTGCATTGCAGTGATTTACTGTCATCAACCTGCACTAAAAAATCTTTTTGGCATAAAATCTCTCAATGCTCAAAACACTATCATTTTTGTTTATGGGTTTGATTTGTACTAAAATAGGGTTGTAGAATTTTGCATCAATGGTAATCTTGTAATCTAATTTGAATATAATTTAATCAGATTTGAGAGGTAACAGTATATACAATACATTATGATACTCTGTATGGAATATGCTAAACTAATACTGAGGCTAAGTATTAGTTTAGCATATTCCTATAATATATTGCACTGAATGCATCTACATTATTCATAGTCCCAACGCTGTGTGTAGATTTGTGCTGGAGCAGCTAAAGGATGATAGAATATCTCTCACAGAAATACAAGACACACAATGCTGAGCTGAAAATAGATATTGATGAATAACAAAACCATGACCTCAGAATTGTAAGATTCTATCTGGCTTTTTTTGTCATAAATGAGTTAAGCACATAAACCTTATCACAGTTGGATCTTTCCCATTCATGTTCTTCCTAATTTGGTCTTGGCCAATTCGCACCCACAAGCCAGCTCACCCCTATCGTATAACAGCTACCAACCAAGGAGACTGAAGGCTAACACGTGTTTCCCCTGAGGTGGAAGCTAGCCAGATGAAGTCAGCCAACCGCATGTTTTCAAACTGCTGCTCATGCTGCGACACAGGGCAATGTAACACACTCGGAGGAAAGAGCTATTAATCATATTCTACATACAAATCATGAGCTTCCTGATACCTGTGATTGGCCAATGTCATATATATTAGCCCATGGATGTCTGTAGCAGTGTTATGATTCAAATTCACAGTTTTATTCTACACAAGTAAAGCACACCAGAGGAGGTAAAAAGCTTTTTTTGCACATGTGTTTAATAATGTAATAAGATTTTTGATGAACTCTTATATAAAATCTTATTTATGCATATAAGAGGGTGGGACAGTGATGCAGTGCTTTAGCACGGTCACCTCACACCAAGAAGATTCTGGGTTTGAACCTGCTGCTGACTTGGGCATCTCTTTTGCATGTTCTCCCCATGCCTGTATGGGTTTCCTTAGGGTGCTCTAGCTTCCTCCCGCAGCCCAAGACAATCAGATTAGGTCAACTGGCTACTCTAAATTGCCCATAGATGTGAATGTGAATGTGAATGGTTCTTTGTCTCTTTGTGTTAGATTGGCAAGCTGACCATGAATTTCTTTTTTGCAGGGTGGCAGGGGTAATCACATAAATATTTATGAGGAAAGTACCACCTAACCCTAACCAATCAGGTAGCACTTTCTTCATTTGCCAGTCAATCATGTAGGACTTTTCTCATGAATAGTAATGAGTTTTCCTGGCCACAAAAAAAAGGTGTACCCCAATTTGCTCCAGCTTTCCTGTGACCCTTAATGGATAAGCGGTGTAAATGATGGGTGAATGAATGGCTGGATGTACTTAAGAATTGTTCATGAGAAATAGGACCTTAGAAAACAACAGTATTTGAGCTTACAGAATAAGGTCCACTCTGTGCTTTCTGCAAAAAAAAAATCCACTTTTAGAATAATAGCAGAATTTTGAAGATGTAAATTTAGAGTAACCATGAAGTGTCCATGTCTTATTAAGAAATAATGTTTTTTTTTATTTTATCTCATCTCATTTGAATCATATTACAAAATGTTTCTTCATTCAGATATAACTTTAAAATACTAAGGACACAAATGTCTGTTGGCACTTTTACTCTCGGCTCCCTCTAAACATTTTCTCTCCTCCAGGCTCTGTTCAACCTGAACAAGAATGGCAGAGGTGAGAAATCCATTAAACGTCAGTTTCCCCTTTGGTAAAAAAGCAGCACTCTAAAGGTAGAAAATCTGACACAAGCCTTTTCCTGAAATGAAAACGATATCACACTGGGACATGAGAGACTTCCGAACACCGTCAGAAATTTTCTGAGGAATGAACATTATACATAAAAGAGCTGTTGCATGTCTAATTTAGCAAGAATACTGTGGAATTTAAATGTGGCCAACTTCTGTGATTAAATGATCATTTTCATGTACAGGAGAGATAATTAGCATTTCTTCTGCCTGTTTTTCATGTTTGTAACTGCTAGTGGGTGGTAAAATAATGGCGCTGCTGTTGTTCAGGTTCCACTTCTTTGTCCAGAGAGCCAGAAGGTCTCAACTCTTGCCACTCCTTTCTCAATATCAACACTTTATCATTCTCTATTGGTTTTTCTAAGCATTAATGGAAGCAGTCCCCAATATCAGCACTTTGTAACAGTCAGAGATAAAGCTGTAATTTAAGGCTTTCTGACAAGAAAGTCTTCAGGACAGAGGGGTTTCTGGTTAAATCATGATTAAAAAGTCACAAAGATATGGAAATATGAAATTTACAACCAGCCATTAAATCTGAGGCTAATTAAACATTGGCACCCAGAAATTCACTGCTCGAATAATTGTTATATTGAACTTCTTTAATAAGCTACTAGTAGTGTAGAGCAGGTTAATAGTTTTACAAATGATACCCGGCCACACAGAGGAGGTGTAATGTACATAAAAGGAGTTATCTTAAAAAAAGGATTATATAATAAAATTCAGTCTCTCAAAAGATGGCCGTTGCTTTGATATAAAAAAAAAAAGATTAAAGAAATAAGTAAAGAAATATAAAGTAAGCAAAACGCAATTCTTTTTGTTACAGAAAGATGTTGGTCAAATCAGGTAAAACTTTAACTACACACTCTCCTCACGAAAGCATTTTCAGGCGGAGCAAAGAAATACAATCATTAAGTAAAGTGAGATTCCTCGGGCTATTTAGTTAATCATAAAAACACACAAATATTTAAACAATGTTTGATTTAGGCTACATTACTTCTCTGAAAGACAAACTTTGTTATTTAGACCCTTAGCCTATCTTTTAATGCTTAAAGGAATTCTCTTGTTTATGAAAATGACATGGCTGTGACATTAGGAATTTTAAATGATACCTGTTTCTGATGCAAACTGTCCAGGACCAAATCCTAAAGTGCAATGCAGAGCCCTAGCCAGTCTACAGCTGGCTTTCTCAGGTCTGCTGGGGAAACTGATTTGTTCACACACACACAGGTGAAGATGTTGGTATATCAGGGGCCGATGTTGAGCCTGTTATCTCTGGTTGAGTGCAGATGCTCATGCAGCCCATGTCATCACGTTAGAGGTCCAGGTGAAGCATATCTTGCTGAGCTAGACATATTGGGCTCTGGCTTTTCCCTACAGTTGACGCTTTCCCTCTTTTTTAATTTCTCATTGCTAACTCCACTGCTCCGATTACCCTCTTTTCTCTTTACTGAGCTGCTCCTCCCTCACTTCTTTTACTGTCCCAGCTGTCCTCATTCATATCTCTAGATCCCTCTATTTGCCTTTTCCTCAGTATCTCTTGTTATTCTGCTCACAGCAAAATTTCTCTCCCCTTGAGGTTTTCAGATCTGAGTTTGAGATGTGATGAAACAGTGAAAGGAATGCGTCTTCGTCTTGCTATCCTGCCTGGCATGCTCAGTGGTTCACCTCACACATCAGCAAGTAGAGTCTCTGGTGATAAAACTTGCTGCCATTCATATGATCGGCACATCAGGAGAGCAGCTGATGTGTGTAGCCAAGCAAACAGGGACAAATCACACCTGTGGTCAGACAGAGAGACAGAGAGAGAGAGAGAGAGAGAGAGAGAGAGAGAGAGAGAGAGAAAATGGAGAAAGAGAGAAGTGTTTAAAGAGGAGGAGCTGCTGCTCTGATGGTGAAATGACATGGCAGGATGGAGACTGATGCTCAGTCTCAGAATTCTCAAGAGATACTAAGAGAAGGGGAAAAAAACCCACATTGTGTGTGTATGTGTGTGTGCACTTCTCATTCTCACAAAGACACACATACTTAATCCAATTCCCTCTCTCCACATGTAAGGATAAGAGCTGCCTGCAGCAAGGTGAGACAGGAGGAGTAGCCTTTGTGTGTGTGTGTGTATGTGTGTGTGTGTGTGTTTCTTTTTAATATTTTATACAGCATATTTGACTTTGTAGCAACATTCAGCTAGTCCCAATGAGAAAAACAATTTTTTTTAAAACAAAAAAACCTGCAGCATTACATAAACCTACAACAGCTTAAAGCTTTCCTAAAAAGTAAGATGTCATTCTTTAAAGGTCCACTATGTAGGATTTTGAGGGCATCGATTAACAGAATTTGAGTATTTATTCCATAATATACTTAGGGAATTCATAAATATGTTTTCATTAGTGTATAATCACCTGTATCTATGAATTGTTGTGTATTTGTAAGCTTAGGCTGAGTCCTTTATATCTACATAGGGAGCGAGTCCACCTCTATAGAGCCGCCATGTTGGGCCGCTACAGTAGCACAGAATGCATAAACCTCTAGAGAGAGTTTTCCGTTTTTACAAGTGGCAGCATGAATAAGGAAGGAAGCACAGGATGGACAACAAAGAAGAGTAAAGGAAGACAATGATGAAGGCAGAAGAGGAATCCCTGTGTTTGTTGGTGCTTGATAAGTTTGAGCAGCCAAATTTTGTAAACTGGAGGATCAAACTTATAATTTTGCACAGAAATAGCAAGGGAGTGTGAATGCAAGTACTTGGAAGTACGCTATGGGCACCTGGCGATCACCATATGTTTGGATTCACGCTTGGTAAGGAATGGGCGTTTAAGTGGTTAAATTGTACACGGTGGACCTTTTAATTGATAAAACATTTTAATTGTGGGCATCTCACTGTAATATAAAAGGAGTAAAAAAATGTAATGTTCTGTTATTGGAAAATAATCAACATAGGAGTGTTAACAATTACTTCTCCGTTAATTTTTTTTCTAATAACATTGCATGCCAAAGTGTTTTATTCCTTTTTTTACTTTATTTAAATGGTCAGGTTTATAGCTCTTTAAATTAAGATCAGCTATTGACTATTAACTTGACTCCCATACAGTACAGTCACACAAAGTTCACATATGAATAATCATTTTATATAATATAATTAATTTTTATAAAAATTAATATATACTGTATATAAAAATAATGAAAAAAAATTTTTTTTTTTTTTTTGCACATGTACATTTTTTTCATATTATTAATTTTGTTCTGGAAATCCACCCATAAGAAATTTGGAGACACCAAGCTCAAGCAAAAAATTTAACTTCTTTATTGAAAGATTCTTAAGAACCGAGCAGCACCTTGACCACGTCAGAGGAGTTACTGATTTGGTCTTACTTACAGAGAATATTTGTACATACAATGAGATTCAAGTGAGACTTGCTGAGAAGTAACACTTCTAAAAGTGATGTATGCTCTCATCCTAATGTGGTCTAAAAGTGAAGGATGCTTTAATCTTTAAAATGTCAAGGCAAAGGTCCACTGTCTGGAAGATTACCCCTAAATTTCCTAGTTGTCAGTAATACAGAAATGACACTGTGGATTCAGTTCATCTTGGGAACACAAGACAGAGACATATGTTGAGAACATAATCATGTGAGAAAGAAAATGTGAATGCAATAATGTGGATAATACTTATTACATTCAATTAAATGTGAATAAGTATATCATAATTTTATTCGCCACACATTTATTTTCACATGTTAAGCTTAGTAAAATTTAAAATGTACATATGTAGCTGAAAGGACATCCAGTTCAATCTGCTCTGTACATCAGCTTTCATGTTTCCAAATTTAATTTCTTGTTCTTGCTGTCCAGTCTCACTGCCCCAAATCATTTCTGCCAGATCCATCATGTCATATACAACAGTTAATTACACACACCAGCAGATGTGTAACGAATCTGAGTCCAGCTGTTAACACCAGTCTGGCAGCTGAGGCTAAACCAGGACGAAATAAATTATCATGTACCCAGCAATCTGACCTCATCTTGATCCTAAACCGTTTCAGTTCTTTTAAATTATTTTAAATAGCATTTCTGACCATTCTTGTGTTTTTGGTACAAATTAACAGACTCAGACAGCAGGGTAGCAGTGCATCATCTCATAAATTCCTGCTGATCAGAACAGTAAGAGCTGCTCACTGGATTGTGCTATGAATTCCCTTGCTTTGTCTCTGGCTAGCATTCATTTATAAATTAGTGTTCCAGCCCTGATTATCACATAGAAGAAGCACCTCTCATTTAAATTATTAATTGCGGGATTAAAAATTAAATGCCGCAGACAACATGTCTGCATTATACCAGTTAGTGATAATAAGCTATTTATTTATCCATCCATCCATCCATCCATCAATTTATCTTTAGTAAGTGCTTTATCCTGGTCTCGGATGAGGTGGATCCTGAGACTATCCTAGGAATACTGGGTGTGAGGGGAGCATTCACCCTATAAGAGTCCACACACATACACACTCATTTACACCTCAGGGCACTCAACTTATTGAGACATTTTTGTGAGTAGGGAGGAAACCAGAGAACCCAGAGGGTAGGTGGAATGGATGAATGAATGACATTTATCCCTAAAATCATATAAATATACTATGGTTTTATTGGGGGGGTCCAAACAGGCTCCGGCCCTGCGTCAACAACTAAGGCTTTTTTTTTTTTTTTTTTTTTTTTTTTAATGGTTTCATTACTTTAAAAAAAAAATACAAATTACAATAAAAAATATAATACAATAAAAATATAATAGGGTGCTCATCATGTTGTCTTTATCTTCGGAGCCAGTATTGGCATAAAAAATAAAAAATAAATATATATTTTTTAAAAAGTCTTTGCTGGTCCATAGTTTTATTTGTTATATACATAAGAGACTTTTGGTAGAAATGATAAATGTAAAAGTAAATTATTTACAACACTTTTATAAATATGTTACAAGAAATATTCCATCCATCCATCCATTATCTATACCGCTTTATCCATCTGGGTCACAGGGAAGCTGGAGCCAATCATCTTCGGGCGAGAGGCGGGGTACACCCTGGGCAGGTCGCCAGTCCACCACAGACAAGAAATATTCATTATGCCTAAAACAACACACTGACCTTGTGCGTCTCTGAGGAGACCTATAATATCTCACTATAATAATAATAATATCAGACATTTACATTAAGGCTTAACTGTTGGGAATTAATGTAGAGGCCACCAGTAATTAATCAGTAGTTATTGTAAGAGAAGTAGTTAGGTAGTAGTTCTGATATACATACTTACTGAAACTAAAAGTGTTGCAAAGTGGCAGCTCCTACAAATATTTTTTTCTCTTTTCTTTGTTGTTTAATTGTATTTTGGTGCACGTGTGTGTGTGTGTGTGTGTGTGTGTGTGTGTGTTCTCTTTCTATTGGTTCCCTTTTTGTATAAGCAGATTATTGAAACGTTGATAGTTGGTTGAAGTCTCTTAAATACGTGAGCTCCAAACAGGTTTAATTAATAGCTTAAATTTAATTTCCTGTGCTTTCGCACATGCAATTATTTGAAACCAATTTGCGTACCTTTTTATGTTAATGTGTTTTAACATGTACTGCAAAAAATTTGTCCCAATTGGTGAATCCCCTTGAGTATCCTATTCTGCTTGAGGTATTTTAATTAAAAAGATTCCCCAATCTTTTTTGTTCCCCACTTTCATTAATAAAGTTTTGTACACATGAGATTGTAGCTTTTGTTCATTACATAGCCTCCTTGCCATTGAGTAAAAGTGTGGATTGTTACTTCTTGGTGAAATGGGAGTAGCTGCTGCTTTCTTCTTTTGGTCAATTTTCTGGAAATACACACAAGTTAAGAAAAAAAATCTACACATGGGTATCACTGAAATTCGTTCATCTTGATGGTGGTTATATAACAAAATGATTTAAAAACTAACATTTCCTACTGCTAGATCTTTAAGCTTAATTATCCCTCATAAAATGAAAGGACAATAGCCTTTATATTGCTAGCTGTGAAAGGCCCTGTTGTTAGATTATCTTGTGTCTTTGTCCTCAGGTATATTTAAAGATGACAATATGTAGTCTTAGTTTGGTCATTTGGGTGGAAAAAAGACTGATGTGTGCAGACGTGGATAAAATACCTGGATAAAGTGATTTCACGTCCACAACTTGTGCTGATTCCCAGGAAGTGCTGACAAACCCTGATCTTTAACAGGAAAGAAAAGTGACCAACTGGCCAATTCTAAGAGAAGGTAAAGTTTTACTAGTAGCTTATTGCTTTAGTTCAGTCACTTTTAGACATGCCAGGTAAAGCATGCCCAATTTGGGTTCTATAATCCTGGTATTTCAGGAACGGGGTTGCTGAAGAGTTATATCATGCTTTATTTTTAGAGAATATATGGAAATAGCAGTATTGCTGCAGTCAGTGCAAACTACAGGATAGTTTTTCTGGTTTCCTTTTCTTTGTTGTTGGCAACTACAATTTCTGGCACTATCAATAGGTTAAAGATTAGGAAGTTGTAACTTAATATTTTTTTGGTGAGATTTCAAATCAATTCAGTTTTATTTGTATACTGCTTTTAGCAATGAACATTGTCACAAAGCTGCTTTACAGAAATACTATCTGACTTTTTAAATTAATACAAAAGTTATTTTGCTTGACATTTTTGGCTGCATCCAGTTTTACATAGGCCCATACAAGCAGTTTTTCCCAAAACAGGAAATTAAAGACTTTTAGAGCGTATTTATAGTGTTGATTTATGGAAGGTAAAATCCCCAGGGACCTGTGCTTGTTTGTATGATTTCCTGGTGGTACACCTGATTGGTGCATATGGTGCATATACCATGTCTCCTTCATATCAGCATAACGTATTTCCTTCAAATCAGCATAATATAGCATAATGTAATTAATAAAGTAGGTAGCGGTAGATAAAATGGAGCAACATTTTGAGTGGCTGCTATAAATCTGTGGATAATTGTTAAAGATTTCTTAGTTCTCTTTGTCAGTATTCCTAACAGGAAAACAATCGATCCAGTCTCAGGCAACTTTGCATACCTTTAATTGGATCTAGATATCCAGCTCCCTCACCCCAGTCTCAGATGATGAGGTGCTAATAGATTGCTAATGAATGCGAAATGCCCTGTTTTGTTGGATTATCCTGTGTCTTTGTCCTTTGGTGTATTTAAAGAAAACACACTGAAGCCTACGCTTGGTTCATTTAGAAAGAAGGCTGCTGTGTGCATACTTGGATTTTTTTTTTAGAAAAATACAAATTTTAGACATTAACCTGCCTAAAGTCCTTTCTGTTCCACACCTTGGTACTAATTCCCAGAAGCTGCCGATTGCTTTTGGTATAGAGCATTGTCAGAGACCTGACCAGCGGGCATTCTAACAAAAGGTAAGATTTAACTTGTAAGCTGTCTGTTTTTAGTTTTACATTAGGAGTGGTGTTGGTTGGCTTAAGCAATCTGTAACATAATTATTTAATGTATGTGTGCAAGGGGAGATATTTGTGAACTATTTGTTCCATTATCTTTATACATTCTCTTACATTATGGTCAAATTAAATGTGTAGTTAGCCTCTGGGTGTTACGGCTGGTAGTTCTGCTTTAATAAAGCTAGAGAGATTATGAAATTATGCTTTGGGTGTCTCAGACAAATATTTCTGTCTCTTACTAACTCCATATCTTTTTGTGTTTTGTCTTTTTGCTTTTGAATCCTGTATGATGTTTTTTTTACTTCAAACATGTTAAAGATACATACATAAAATCTCTAATGATAATTTTGGGCTAACAATTTTGAACCATATTATGGAAAGGAATTTACACCACCTAAGTACAACCCAAATTCCAGAAAAGTTGGGACGTTCTTTAAATTTGAACAAAATTAAAACTAAAATACTCTCAAATCACATGAGCCAATATTTTTTTCACAACAGAACATAGATAACATAACAAATGTTTAAACTGGGAAATTTTACAATTTTATGCACAAAATGAGCTCATTTCAAATTTGATGCTTGCTACAGGTCTCAAAATAG
>JAQQZU010024496.1:0-11283 GCA_030068025.1 Parauchenoglanis punctatus | reverse complement strand
ACAAACAGCCACACACGCTCGCATTCACACCTATGGGCAATTTAGAGTAGCCAGTTGACCTAACCTGCATGTCTTTGTCTGTGGGAGGAAACCGGAGCACCCGGAGGAAACCCACGCATGCACGGGAGAACATGCAAACTCCGCACATAAACGGTGACCTGGGGATCGAACCCAGGACCTTCTAGCTGTAAGGCGACAGTGCTAAGCACTGCACCACCGTGCCGCCTTTTATATTTTCTCTCCAAGCATAATTGAAAATCCACTTCCACTTACAGCAGAGAACCACAAGGGTCCCGAGCCCTCAGATTTTTGAATTACACCGGAGTCTTTTGTTATTTCCTCTCCGATCAGGGTGAAGAATTCTGCACGCAGACCTCCATCATCAAAACCAACCTCTAGAGCAAATTTCACCTATGAACAAGAGAAAGTGTTATTTAAATAAAATAATTAATCATTTTCCAGTACCATATAATAAAATAGGCATGTTATGTTAAATAAACCTTTAAAGGGAGAGAAAAATCATGTTTGTTTGTTTTCAGGTACTCAAGTGTGTTTCCAAACTTAAGAAACAGCAAAGACACCGTGTGTTTTTCCTGTAAAAACTTCACACAGAAAATGACATAATGTAGTTTCACCAAGGACAGGTAGAATTTTAATACAACTTTCATGCTAAATGACTGAATATACTTACTTTGAACAAGGCGCATTTAGACTTGATGTCAAGGATAAATGGATAGCATATAAGCTTTTCTGTACTTTTCTGGGAAAGAAAACCCCATAAATATTATGATAATCAGAAGTAAAAAGTCATGTACAAATGCCAAATAAATCATGACTACATACCAAAAAATTGATTGAAACATGCAGTTGCCTATTATCATCATAGAAGAGTGAAGGCGCCTACAAAGTAAAGAATGATAGGTAGTGAATAAAGGCAGTGGGAGAGATACTTCTGTACTAGTAATAAGAGGGTTATGATTTCAAATCCCAAACTTTTGAACATTCAAATGTAGAGTGTTGTCTTGAATCATAACACATATTCTGTATCCTATAATTGTCATGTTTTGCCCCTCCCTGATTTGCACTGTGTTGAGCAACACATGCTTGTGTTTATATTTTGGTCCTGTCTCCCTGATGATTCCCTTGGTTTGTTTCCCTGATTCTGTTCACCTGTTTCTTGTTTCTCTTTACCCTGTGTATGTATTTTCCAATTTGTATTAGGTATTGTACCATTCATTATAAGACATTTTATTTTGTTTGTTTTATAGTTATAGTTCCTTGAGTTAGACTCCTGTCTTTTTGCTCCATTTATCATCAGGGATTATCCTGTGTTAACCCTGTCTGCCTGTGTTTTAATGACCTTTGCTATTTAACTATGGTTACATTTCCAGTGAATGCCATAATAAGCATCACACTCTGTGTCCAGTCCCTAACCAAGTCTTACAATAAATCCCCATTATACAACAGTGAGTTCCGCTCCACAAATTCGATTATTCCAGCGGTGTTCCAAGATCGGCCATATTTCCTATATTGGACATTTCACTGTATGTATCATTCCTCTCGTGTGTGTTCACAGCATAAAATGGCAAATGATATATTTCAGGAATATAAATTTTGCCTTACAATATGAAAGCTTGTCAGTTGAAAATTAAAAGAAATTAGGGACACCAATGTTACCAGAAGCACCTTTAACAGTAACGTGCAAATTAGTGTGAGCTAGCTAGCATCTTATGGCTTCTGTGGGATCAATTTCTGCTAGCAGAGCAAAAATAAACAGAACACTTGGTCATATTGTGTCTGAAATATCTCTTATCCCTCAAAGGATATTGTATCATCACACAAATCAAGAATGAGAACTCTGATACAAAATATGAATTTCAAAATACCAATATGAGATATTGGAATAACTTCAGTACTTACCAAGTTTAAAAAAGAACTGAGCTCCTTGATAAGGAAGCGACCCTCAGTCAACCGTACAACTCTCTGACTATTAATCTGCATCACAGTTGACATTTTATTGACAATACATTAAATTCTAATTATATTAGATGCTTATATTCCTTATTATATTGTAAATAATGTGCCACATTAAACCTTTAAACGCCTACAAAATTAATTCATGTCTAAAAGACAAGAAGAGAAACCTTCAGTTCTTACATTGTGAAGCTTCTGCAGAACCTTTAGCACAGGAATTACTTCAGTCCAGTGGTCACATACTTTAGTTGTCATCAGTGACATGAAGTGAGCACACACTGAGTGAAACATCTTCACCAGAGTCCTGTAGTAGAAGTAGGGCAGTTTGGTCCACAGGCTGGCTGAGGGAAATTCACATATAATGAGCACCAGTGGTACAATATAAACTGAATATTTGCAAGGTATCGATGTTATAAATAAGGAATAAAATGGCAAAATTGATTGTCCAATCCTGATGTTTTGTAGTCCTCTTGTATCACACCAAATTGACAATGGTTACATTTATTTTAAAATTTATTAAATAAAATGATCAATTTTTATCCATTTATAGTTATATTTAATATTGGGATCGATTGAATAAATGAATTGATTAACACAAATAAGTGCTAATCTTTCATAAAGCATACATACTCAAGTCATCCATTGACTCAGGCTCCAGCTTTAAGATGGCAGACGCCAGAGAGATAGTGAGCTGTGTGCCACGTTTTTTTTTTTTCAGCACTCGGAGGAGTTCAGGCAGGATGAGGTAAACCCTCAGAGCCTCCACACCAGCAGCAGTCGAGCCCAGAGTGGGCAGAAGATCTCTCTCAACCACCTCCTCTACCTAAAATCAAATTTTAGAAAAATCTAAATTATAAGGGAAATGTACAATAAATCAAATTTATGAGGCTTCAGATAAACACAGTGGGAAGAAAAAGTGTGTGAACCTTTTGGAAGTTCATGGTTTTCTGCATTCATTTGTCAAAAAATGTGATCTGATCTTCATCTGTCAAGAGTATTGATAAATATAATAACCTAATTATATTGACAAATATAAAGACCTCAACCCAATAGAGATACTATGGAATGACTTGAAGGGAGCCATACACATGAGACGTCCAAAGATTATGACAGAGCTAAAAGCAGTTCTGCCAGGAAGAATGGGTTAAAATTCCTACTGAATGATGTGCATGTCTGGTCCACAGCTACAGGAAGTGCCTGGTTGAGGTTACTGCTGCCAAGGCGGGGTCAACCAGGTATTAATTGCAAGGATTCACTTACTTTTTCCACTAGCACTATGTATTTTTTTATGTTTTTTCTCAATAATGACATGAAAGATCAGAATTTTTTTGTTTTACTATTTTAGTCATGTAATATTTGTCAATACCCTTCACTTAGATGAAGATCATATCACATTTTATGACAAATTTATGCAGAAAACCATAAACTTCCAAAAGGTTCACACACTTTTTCTTGCCACTGTACATACAACTACAATGAATATAAAATAGATTCCCAATCTTGGATCTTTCATCAATAGAGCCATACCACTGATAGAACGTTGTCCTTTTTGGCCAGCTTCTCAAAAGCAAGACGAGTCAATGATAAATCCAGACCAGAAGTCCGTATCGATGTTTTATAATGTTTGTCATTGCTAATGAAAATAAGTCATACATTTTTATGATTAGTATACTGATGATTATGGACTAATGTGAACATGAATGCATTATTGCATATATGTACCTTTTCTCAATGAAACTAGCATTGATGCATGATGGTGATGAGAACATTTTCTTGATTTCCCTACAATGCAAAGGACACAATAAGCTCAATAACTGGACAACGGGTATCAGAGCTACCAAAAGTACTAATGTATTAGGGCTCATTTGTAGTTCTGCATTGCAGCATGTTTGCGTGTCTGTGTCCTGATGCAGAGACAAGGTTTATAGGTAAGCAATGTTGTGTATAAAGTGTATCTATGGTCCGTGCGTCACCCAGCTTCCAGGAGAATGCTGATTGGTTGGTAGAGGCACGTTCGGATGTATGCTCGAAAAACAATGTGAAGAGGATTTTGGCAGTGTGGAGGAAAGCACAGTTCCTGCACACTGCCTAAATGACTGTGTTATCAAACCATACACCACCAGAATTGAGAACATCCCTGGATTCATAGCTGAGAACAAGGCTATGGAGGAATATATAACTGAAGCCTTGAAACAGGGCTACATCAAACCATGAACATCACCACCATCTACAGGATGTATAAGAACCAAAAGTAAAGTACCAAAGTAGCCAATTCCCCACACCAAGAATCTTTCAAACTTTTAAGGTTCATTAAGGGCTTCATTTTAAAGTTCATTAGGGGCAAATGATTAAACTTCTGTTCCACCATGTTTTTAAATATTTTGTTAACCCTAAGGACATAGTGTCTGACCACAGCCCCTGTTTCATTTTCAAGTGTGGAGATCATTCATGAAGGGATTTGGAGTTTCTATGAGCTTGACATCTGGATCTGTTCTGGGAAATCAGTGGTTAGATCAGATGGCCCAACATAGCAATTAATTTGCTGACCACTGTCACACTGAAACATTAGCTTACAAATCCAAAACAGTGTAAGGTTATCGAGAGTGACATTAGAGCAAGATATGAATGTACAAACCTTATGCATCCATATATCTGTCAATTTATTATCGTAAAACTTATTAATCAGGTGTCATACAAATGCAATTTAGTTTCACTCCTGCATATTTTAGTGATGATTCTGAGCATTCACTCTAGCATCTAGAACCGCAAAGCATTGGCATTCAGTTCAACGTTCAACTTTCAATTTGTCATTTTTTTAAATATATTTTTCAAGGAACTATTTGGAAAAGTGCTGTGAAGTTTTCCATCATACCTTTGGATTTTTTTCCATACTTTTGGTTTACAGTCTGAAATCCAGCGGTCAATAATTTCATCATCCAACACTGCTGGCCCAATGCATGGACTCAGATTTGAACTTGCTTGAACACCATCCTTTGAGAAAAAAAAAACATTTCAATGACTGAAAATGCAAGCTTTCATTAAATAAGCCTCTGTCCTTTTCAAACAAGAGTTATATTGCTCACCATTTTAGAGATAAAGAGGACAGAAACATTTCCTCCAGCAGTAATTTTCTTAATCATCTGATCACTATATTCTGTTAAAAATATATAAGAATATGATTACACATCTGTAATGACCAATATTCATTGGGTACATTCATTTGTTTTCAAAAGTGGGCTAATAGTGTATAGACCTGGTGGCAGTTGGACAGGAAGTGGCACATACTGATTGTTCCTCTGTCCATTTCCCAGCTGACCTTGTTCTCCACATCCAAATGAGTAGATTTTGTTTGACGATTCAACCAGTGCCAGAGTGTGATGCCTAGATTTCAAGAGAACAGCCTTTACATGAACTACTGCTATAAGATATAACTAAAATAAGAAGATGGATCATTACAGGAAAATAATGACGCGATAACATGAATATCCGCAATATTGGACTTTCTTTGGAAAACGATTTCTTTGAACTGTTCTTTTTCAGGGGAAGAAGGATTATACAACATACATATTTAATAAAAAAAGAATTTGGCATGCAAGTTTTTTATTTATTTTGGGTTTTCAGAAGCCAACACAAGGTCAAAATGATATATACAGGGTCAAAAGTAAACATACAGCCACTTAGATTATTTATTCAGTGGTGCTCTAAGGTTTTTTTAACTTGCCAAGGCCAAGGCTTCTTAACTTTCTCTAAGTGGTCATGATTGACTACAGTTGGAAGCTTCTTTGTGCATAACATAAAAAGAGTTTGTTTTACAGTACTTATTGGAACACACAATACAATGGGAAAGTCCAAGGAGCTCAGTGCAGATCAGAGGAACAGGATCATAGATTTGCACATATTAATGTCTCTTGGAGCCATTTCTAAGCAAATGTAGATTCCAAGATCATTGATTCAAACAATAATATGTAAGTGCATGTTATTGGAAGGTGTAGCCAGATTGCTGGAAGAAGACCCAAACTGTTACCCTCAGCTGAGTGGAAATTTGTTCGAATGGTCATGGACTGAAAGGCTGCCTTCCAAGAAAGAAGCCCCTGTTACAATATTGGCATCTTTTAGCTTAACTGAAGCTTGCAGCTGAACACATGGACAAAGAAAAAGGTTTCTGGATGAAGGTTTTATGGTCAGATGAGACAAAGATTGAGTTGTTTGGCCACAATGACCAGACTGTTAAGCATGGTGGTGGTAGCATCATGCTCTTGGGGTGTTTTGTTGCAAGTGAAACTGGTACATTGTACAAAGTTGATGGAATCATGAAGAAGGATGACTTCAGAATTCTTCAGCATAATCTCAACCATCAGAAACTTGTACACAATTAGGAGTTCCAGCAGGACAATGACCACAAACACACAGCAAAGCTGGTTGTGGAATGCATAAAAAAGGCTAAAATTAAGATTAAAATATGTCCAGACCTATTGAAAATATGTGGACTGTTTTTTAAAAGTCGGGTCAGTGCCAGGAAACGTGCAAATTTAATTGCCCTCACCAATTCTGGAAAGAAGAGTGGTCAAATGTTCTGACAGAAATTTTTTGATGGCTACCAAAAGCATATGGTGAAGGTGAAACTTGCTAAGGGACATTTAATCAAATACTAGGTGCTGTATGTATAATTTTAACCCTGTGTTGAAACGTCTGACCGCGACTGTATAATTCCGTTATATAAATGGAACAAGTTAGTTCCTGTTATCGCTTACACTATAAAAATGATAAACAGCTGTTCCTTATGAGCTTCTCTTTTGCAGCTTGCAGGTTGTGATGTTACTGAGAAACTAGAAACTGTCCTAAAGGCTTTCCCATATCAGAATTTAACTTAAAGTTACAGCTTTGCCTCTAACTGTTACAAAGTGCTGACACGGGAGACTCTGTCTGTAAAGGCAAAATAAACTTTACTACAGATACAGTAACTTTGGTCTAAGCTGTGCTGTAGCAGAAAACTAAACAACAAGGACTTATAAGCATAATAAACAAGGACTAATAAACAATTATAACAAAATATAAGTCACACTGACAGGAAAAGATTGTTCTGTACAGATATATTTTTGTTCCCCATGACTAAAGAAATATATATATATATACCCGCAACGGTACAAGTATGTTATGTATGATGCCTATTTATAATTTAAAGGTAAGCTACATTCACTTTCACAATTGAGAGGTACACAAATTTGCATCCTTGGACATATTCCAGTGATGTGTTTACACTGTGAAATGTACGGTTCGCTACCTTTCATTTTATGAGCATTATACATAGTTACTTACCGTCCACAGGCAATTTGGGACACTTTGGATCCCCAGAATTCAGCAACTAGCCGAGGATGAAGTTCATTCCTGAGTGAGTTATGCCCAAGCTGCCCGTAATGACCTGATCCAAATGTCAACATCATTCCATCCTAAAAATGCAGGTAAATTATTTTAACCACTTACAGTTTGAACTGCATTAATTAGTAGGTTGTATCACAACATCCACCAGCAGAGGGAGCCAAGCACCCAACTGATTCTCACTGCAGGTCACCTGAGGCACGCCTGAGCCTTGAGAATTCCTAATTCACAAGAATTTCCTTATCATTACTGAGAAAATCCTTTCATGAAATATTTTATTTTTGCTCAGTTGGTGTAAATGAAAAAAAAAGGGACTATATGGTCAGTCAGCATTCAGAAAACACATTACGTATAGTTGACATTAACAAAATGTAATTTCTCATTAAAATGTGATTTCACTGCTAATACGTTATTCAATTTAAACAAGTTTCTAATGACTAGTTTAAATTATGCTGTGTAGCACGAGTGTGATCAATTCGCAAATAAATAACATGATCCATGATGGCACTGACAGGAAGAAGTGATTATAGTATTCGATTAATTTGATCATCACTTGATATAATTGTGCAGTGGAAATTGTTACTGCCTCACAAGTTCAGGGAGCTGGGTTTGATCCTGAGCTTGGTTCGGAGTGCAGGTTTAGATTTTATTCAGCGTCATGAAAATACATGATCAGATCATGTTGGATATAGGAAAACAAATTGTGTAAATGTTAGTCAATTCAGTCGCATGGAAACGATGCACGCATTTGAATTAAATATTTTCAGTGAGCTTTTTTTCAGTACAGAAGCTCCACATTAAGGTTTATGAAAATAGTCTCTAATGTCAGTGCTGTGTAACAGTGAGTTTCTTTAAGTTTTCTGGCAGGAGCAAGTCTTCTGTATAGAAGAGTGTTAACCTTTGTTAGAACAGCAGTATGAGCCTCTCCACAGGAGATGAACACAGTTTTCTTCAAGTTCAAGCTCTTCACACAAACAGGGACGTGTCTATCTGTGAGAACATAGTAAGAGCACAATTACTGTGCAGAGTCCGACAGAGGTGAGTTTATAGTACACGGCCAGTAAAGTCAGTACCAACAGTGTCTCCCAGGCCCAGCTGCCCGGTGCTGTTCCTGCCCCAGCCGAACACGGCTCCGGAGAGAGACAGGGCGAAGCTGTGGTCTCCTCCCGCGCTGATCTGAGCCAGTGGGATCCCACACAGAGACTTGAGGGGTTGAGGAGACACATAGCTCGGCTTATCCTTCCCCAAACCCAGCTGACCGTTGGAGTTCTCACCCCATGTGAACAACTGACCATCTGGGAGTTTTAGAAAGAGGAACAGGGCAAAACTTGTGTCGTCATAAGTTTAAATAAATTCTAAAATCTAGTCCTGTTTTCAACAATGCACAGCTTGCTGAAAGACCTTGGTAATTAATTTACTTCACACAACATAAAATGTAACTAAACACAGACAGGAAATGAATGATGTGCCATCCCTTAGAGCTTACGGCCATTTTCAGCCCAAAATAAAATGTTACACACAGCACTGTCTGAATAAATAGGTCATAAAACGTGCATGCTCATATTTGGGTTAGTTTTGTGCCACTTCCAAATTGTATAACTGGCCTTTATGACACCTGAACCCAATCACCATGAATGTCTTTGCTATTTGTTTAACAGGACAATGAAAAAAGAAGTGTAACTATACATACCTTTTGTTAGGACAATTGAGTGATCCTTTCCACATGCAACTTGTGCAATTTGTCTGTTAGTTAAGATGCTTAATATCCTGCTCATGAAAAACATGCAAGCAAATTAATTAAGATAAATTTAATAGAGCTACATGGGGATTTCTCTCAGATGAACCAAAGTGCTTGGAAATCTGACCTACCTGGGAATGTTGCGCTGAGTTGAGTTGAGTTGAGCATGCTTCCATTCATACACCACACGATCTTTCTCAGACACAAGCACAACATGGTCCTTTCCACTGCTCAATAATGCAACTCGCTCCTTCAAATCTAAAGGAATTCCTGAAAACATAAACATTGTTGTTATTGGTGTTGTATTTGCTGGTCTTTATAATGCCTGTCACTATATTTTTCAATAAACTTTGTATATTCTTTTTTTTTTTTGCATTGCACTGTATATCACACTATTTCACTTAATATTTTAATGATGATTGTTACATCCTACACAATTTATATGACTTACTAATTTGCAGAAATACATACCTTATATATACATAGGGAGATGTCATAGATGTAAAGCATAAAATATTAGGGACATGTTATTAAAGAAAAATAATCAGTGAATTGGCCTGACTCAAAGCAGAGTTACTGTTAAAGCACCAAAGTTTATTAAAGTGCTTTCTTTTTCCTTTTATACCACCACAATTATAACAATTGACTATTTATAAAAGAATGACACCTCGTATATTTTATCCAAAATCTATAAATGTAAATGTTATCCATTTACAGTATACAACTTTCTGCCATTCATCTGTAAATCCAATTAAGACTATTTCAGTTCCAGGCTGTAACACCAAAAAATGTGAAGAAGTTCAAATGCGTATGCAAAGCACTGTACACAGTGTATACACGATTGCATGCGCATTTGACTAATTTGCATATGTATGCATAACTATTGCATTATGCACAATCATAGGTATGGGGGGCGGGTGCTCCAAACTAGTACTAAAGAATAAATTCAGAAAATCCCTTTTTGGCAGCAGCCTATATCTAGACCATGTCTCTGCTTTACCTTTAGGCTCGGTGTCTTTGACAGCCTAGTTGCTGCCCCTGAGATTGTATTAAAGAGATTAGGAACTCACGATTGTGTGACGTCACTACGATGACTTTCCTGTCCGTGTCCCTGAGGAAGGTCGCGAGCCCCTCTTTGATGGACACATCCGTGATTCTCGTCCTGCGAAACACTTCATCAAATCTGTTAGTGTTTGGAGGTGAAGAGCCATTGTCTGTCGAGTTCAGTTCGCCCCAGTAAAGCATTCCGAAGCTCACAAGCTGTACAAAAGTCCTCTCAGTAACAGAGTCCCAGCTCCAGCTGAGGTTGGGAAAGCATGACAGCGAATTTACACAAAGTGAGAAAACAAAACTTAAGCAGCGAATTGAAACGAAACCGAAACTCACCTGCATTTTTCCCAAGCAGCAGCAATCAGCACTTAATTCACATATAATAGTTTCTGAGAACATTGGCTGGTATTTTTTAATCTTCTGGAGACTTTAACTGTCTCATTTGCTTTCTTGAACAGTGAGCATCCTTTATTGTGTTGTGGGGTTTTTTTGCCTTAAAAAAAAGTGGTCTATTAGACTATATATAATATATTACTTGCTTTGCTGACATAGAAATATTGTTTTGTAACATATAGGCTAATTTACAGTAGACATTTAGTCCAAGTTTATAACTAAACATCAGGGCCGGCCCAAGCCTTTATGGGGCCCTTTTGATTTTGGACACTATCAATACTTTTGACTCTGATCAATGCTTGATCATTTGCATGCCTACTATAAATGTAATACAGCCATTATCAAAATTATTAGTTGTAGCTGTATCATAACTAATCATCAAAATACAGCTAACGTCCAGTACAGTGTGCAGATACATGAACATGACCCCAGCTCTGACAGAGGCAGCGGGAATTGATTAAACCATTAGTTTTAGCTAACTAGTCCATTAACATAATATTGCATATTTGTATGATTGCATTTAATATATCACATATGATATTATATATCAATAAAAAAATAAAAATAAATAAAAACCCCACCAACAAACATTTCAAGTTTTCTGGTGGGACATTTCAGTTCTAGTGTGCCCCCTAGTGGAATAACAGAGACTAACTCTTTTTTTGAAACTTTTAATTTTATATATATACTCAGCAAAAAAAGAAACGTCCCTTTTTCAGGACTGTGTATTTCAACAATAATGTTGTAAAAAT
>JAQQZU010024495.1:0-11284 GCA_030068025.1 Parauchenoglanis punctatus | reverse complement strand
AGTTCCCTTGAGCGCACACTCCCAGCCAGTTCACATGACCAGTAATTGGATGCCGGTGCATCCAATCCAGAGACAATCAGCCTGTGTTTAAAGGACTCTCTGTTGCGCTTCGGATTCGCAAAGCATTAGATTAGCCTCGAGACGCTATTTCCAAACCTTCCTGTGTTTCTGTTTCTCGTGTTTTTGGACTCTGCTTCTTGTTTTTGACCCTGTGCTCTGGATTACCCTTGATGTTCTGTTTGCTGATCGACTGACCTGTTTCTGCACATTGGATTATCCCTCTGCCTGACGTTATTGTACCTCTGCCTGCCTCATGTGTGTTTGTGTGTAAATAAATGCCATGAGTTTTACAGTGCCGTCTCCTCACCTGCGCATGTGTCCAGCCAAACCCCGCCCACGTGACACTTTCACATCCTCCTGCAAAACTCTGTCAGTGCGGGAATCCAGCCGCCTTACCTCGAGGGAGGCGGGGCTGTGGAATCCAGCACGGCTGGATGGGAATCCCCAGCAAAATAACCGCCACCTCAGGTGGAGGATAAAAGGAGAAGGAAGAGAGAGTGGAGGTGAGTGAGAACGATTATGATGCTGTGTTTGTCTCTCCTGTACACTCCCCATAACTGCGGTTATGATGCCGAACCGGGGAGACGAAACCCACGGCCAGTAATCCTTCCTCGTCCATGAAGTTCACCCTGCTCCAGCTGCGCCAACCCCGAGCCCTCAGCGCATGCTCTCATGATGGCCATGCCACTCAGCCTTGAACTTCTCAGAGCTCATAGAAACGGTCTCCGTTTAGTTTTGGTTTCTTTTCTTTCTTTTGTTCAACTCCTCACTTATTGTTTGTGTGCCTTACCCACGTTTTCTTTAGTAAGTGATTTAAGTTTGTGTGACTTAAATAAAGCTGTTTTCTGTTTAACCTCACTTCCTGGTTTTGGTCTTCCCCACTACCACTTCTCACACATGGCTTGGTGTGTGAGTGAGCTGTAAGCTCTCTTAGTGAGTGCCTCTTGTCTGTGTTGGGGCCATCTGTCTAACAATGTCTCATTATAGCCTAATCCAGTGTTCCTACCAAAGGTCTTGTCTTAGTTTATCAATAGCCAATTGTGTTGGCTGCTATTCCAACAGACCAAAGGGACATGTGTCTGGAGCTATGCCCAGTTAGGTCATTGTGGTCTTATAATGATAGGATGGTTGCTTGTCATAAGACAGACCAGTTGTTTGCTTGCTTTGGTGGCATGTGCAAGGGAGCTCCCCTGTCTAAGCAGTGCTTACCACATTGGGTGGTGGAAACAATTTCCCAAGTCTATAGGGAATGCAGTGCCCTCTTCTGTTCATTGCCACTCAACGTGTGCTCTTGAAACATCTTGGGTGGCTCTCAAGTGTGTTCCTCTTTCTGAGATCTATGCCAGAGGTACATGGACTTCAAACTGAACCTTTGCTTGATTCTCAGACTAAATCTAGCTTCAATCCAGGCAACTGTGATGCTCTTCCACTGAACTCCTCATGACTGTGCAGGTACTTGTCTTCCACTAGTGTTTTCAGCACTGCTCATTGGTCTTTGGTCATTTGGAATGCCAGAGAATGATTGTGAGGCCAAAATGACATGTGCATTTGGTTATATAGATAGAGACATATGTTACAAGATGACAATTTTCATTCAAATCTCGAACAAAGTGTAGATGCAAGGCTATTTCAGCAACAACACTGATAATTTCAAAATAAAAAGGTTAATTAATAATGGATATTTAATGACAGTATATCATTAATGATTTGAACTAGTAGACCCTTTGATCCTTTGGGCCCTCTTTTTGACATTCCACTTTTCCAAAGAAGAAATTTAGAAAAATAATTTATTTCATTTATCAGTTGAGGACAAAAAAAATTATAGAGTGCATGTAGAACCCTGGTGTGTAAGTGTACAGAAAAAGACTTTAAAAAAAATTTTGAAAAATTTTAACATCACTTTTCGGCACACCTTCCACAACTAAATAATAAAAAAATAACTGAAAAAGAGACTGTTACTGGCTTGCGGCTTTGCCCTGTTGAATTCATACGTCACACTCTGTGGTGTGTGTGTGCGTGTCTGTGTGCATATTTTTTAATGTTTGGTGAGTACCAGATGTCCCCACAAGGAAAGGAATATTGGACAGTTTGTGTGTAGACATCTGTAGACATCATTATAAGGAAAAAAAACCTTTACACAAAAAAGTTATAATTTAAATAGCTTAAAGAACCAAAAGGTTTTATTTTGGTTGGTGAGATTAAGGAGGTTAAGATTATGTTTAGGGGTTAGACTTGGGCATAGCATTTACTGGGTATATTATTAATTAAATCAATGGAAAGTCCTCACAAGCATAGGAAAGCGTGTGTTGGGAGGTGTAGCAGGCTCTGCCAGCTATTCCTCTCTCTCTTTGTTACAGCTGTCCCTGACAACACAAAAAACACAAATAAGTAGACATATTTATTGAATATACTAAAGCTGCTTTCATGGGGGCAGTTGCTGGGTGGCAAGCTGGGCTTCCCCTGATAGCAAGGGAAGTTGCAGAGCCATTCCCACACATCTTTTGTATGCTTGAAAAGCTCCAAGAAAAATTGGAAAGTGTCACAAATTGGGGAGTGTCACTTGTGGACTGGTGGTAGGGGACACCGCTGGAGATGTGGTCAGGCTTGGGGAGTAATGGAATACAGGGAACAGCGTTACATAATTAGGATACAAAAAAAGGTAACTGTATTCCCTTATAGTTACAGAAAAAAAAGATGTAATCAGATTACAGATACTTTAAGTAAAAACAGGGATGATTTACAGGATTACAATATTATAAAATGCATAAGGGAAACAACTAATCAACAAAATCAATAAAAAATTGATAAAAATAATTGGCAATAATTTAATTATTAGTTAAACTGCATTATGAAGCACACTGCGCACACACTGTGCCAGTTCATAAAAACACATTGAAGTGAAGTGGCACAGAAGACCCTTGAGAAGATCATTGACCCCGTTTACACTAGGTATTAAAATGTGCCCTGGACAATCTAATCACAACTGGATAGCACTAAATATAAGTGTAAACAACCTCCAAGATGCATTCAAGACACATTCACTCAAACCAGTTGCCGAGGTGGTTTGGGACGCATTTGACCACATACCTTCCATAGTGTAAATACTGATGTGTCCCTGAAAAGAATGTGACAGGAAAATATGTCATCAATGCAGGATGTGGTGGTTGCAGCATGCCAATGTTAAAAAAAATGAATGTACATGGTTGGAGTGCATCTGAAACCAGATGCCTAATTTCTTTATGGGCAGAAGATTTAGTCCAAAGAAAACTAGACATATTGCAATCAGGCAGTTTACGAGGAAATTGCTATGAAGAAGGAAGAAAATACCTACAACTATAGCTGACAGCAGTGCCAGCGTAAAATAAAACATTTGAAGCTAACATACCATAAAGCCGAAGACAACAATAGCAAGTCTGGAAGGGACAGGATAACTTGCCTATTTTACAATGAGTTGGAAGTGTTGCGGGGCCGTCCATTGTTTTGCCCTATGGAAGGAGATATGTTGGATTCTGTTGACAGCTGTACACAAAAGAGTTCCACACAAAAGTTGTTGTTTGCTTATGAATGTACCAAACATGGCAGTACTACTGTAAGAGTTGTATTCCATAATGTTGTTTATATGATAACACTTAGAATAGATAAGGCAATATTTTCTTTTTATTTTTTATGCTTGTTTTGTATAGCATGAAGAGTTACATGCCTTGCAGCACCAATAACAGCTCTTGGGTCATAATCAGTTGAACTATAAACCATCTACTCTCAATATTTTATGTATAATAGTTTGTTAACTTGTTAAGTGCAGAAGGTGACAAAGTGGCCATTGACTGTGCTGCTAGAGAGATTGAAGGATGCACCTGTCACTCTTTGCTCTGAATGAGATAATGTTTGGCTGCAACCAGCAAAGGTAACCAAAATTCTAAGAACAGACGGGTGTGCTATGACGCTGGCTGAGTTAGCTGGCTATATTGTGCTGAATAAAATGCAGAACCCTTCCAGATCTGGAACATGGAATAAAGGAAAAACCCTGGGGTTTTACTCATCACAAGTTTAACAGCTAACTTAACCAGCTATGTAGTAAACAGGTCAATTTACTAGGATGGGACACTGAATGTTATTACACTCACATTAGATAGCCATTATGTTCTTTAATGACAATTGAACAGGTTTCTCTGAAAGAGTACTACTTCATAATAAATGTAAAAACAATACTCACTATTAAAATGGAAAAGATTGGTTAAAAGGCAGACACAAAAAAAATTCTTTTCTCTTCTGAATGGTCCAATATCATTCTGTCACAACAGTAAATATTGCATTTTTTTTTTTTTAACTCAGCAAGGATTTTTTTTCTAAGAACTTAACTGCACAGCCCAAGGTACTGAATGCATCCACAAAAGTTCGTAGTCAAACTTCTTTTTTCTATCTAGTTGCCACAACAAAAGAATGACTAACACTGTCCATTGCTTCCATCGTGTCTGTTTAACATCCCCCTGGCCACTCAATCCCTTACCCCTGGTTCCCATCGGTATACCCACCACAACCTGGCACTGCAAAAAACAAAGAAATGCTCACTGCAGTACACCCTGAAATTACTGACAACACTAATACTTCTGCCCTGAAAAATACTTAGTAAGGTCCTGTCTCACAGCAACTGGTTGTTCTCTTTCAGATGATATCATCAGGTTCATTAACTTCTGCAGGAAACAAAGCATCCAAAAATTAATCTCCTTGCAATGCACACAAATTGTGCAGAACATAGCAGGTGCTGACAATAGTGGGGGCCATTGATATGTCAATGTCCAATTTCTTCAGTAAACACCTCCATCTACCCTTCAACCATCCAAAAACACATTCTACTGTCATTTGTGCATGGATCAGTCTTTAGTGGAAGTGCCTCTCTTCTCTGTTGAGATGTCCATTGTCTGGGTATGCATTCAACTCCCAGCTCAACAGAGGATATGTAGGGTCACCAAGAAGCATAAGGGGCACCTGTGTACCTTCAATTTCTTGTGTATCCTACAAGGAAAGACAGACCAAAAAAAAGACAACTTTACAGTTCTAGGCTATTATTAGGCACAATATTAAGGTTAGAAGTTAAGGTCAGCATGTGAGACATATCCCAATAAGTAGTCATCATTCTGTTTAAGTATTTTTCATCTATAAATGACAGTCAGTGGCCACTAAATATTTTGAAAATGCAAAAATGTCATTTGTTAATAGTTATACTGTTACGGGGTAGCGAAGCGAGACCACAAGTGCGGCGGCGCGCACTGCGAGCAGGGAAGGAGTCTTACCGTCGAAGAGGTCGGCGGAGACGTCCCGTGACCGGAGCGTGAGCGCACGGGCGAAAACTCACACCGAAACAAGTTCAGGCGATAGTGAGTGCACGGGCAACAAACTCACACCGAAATAAGTTCAGACAGCTGTGAACGCACGGGCAACAAACTCACACCGAAATAAATTCAGACAGCTGTGAGCGCACGGGCAACAAACTCACACCGAAATAAGTTCAGGCGATGGTGAGCGCACGGGCGAAAAACTCACACCGAAATAAGTTCAGTCAGCTGTGAGCGCACGGGCAACAAACTCACACCGAAATAAGTTCAGTCAGCTGTGAGCGCACGGGCAACAAACTCACACCGAAACCGAAACCAAACGCGGGGAAAATCGCGAAGTCAAACCCCCGCTAGAGATGAGCGAGGAAAACTGGGAGAGGGTTGGCACAAGTTCACAGTGACGGAATGGCGCCAGCATAACGCGACTCGGACGACAGAATGAATCAGCGACTAGCGTTTCCGAGCTTCCGTGTTTATACCGGACGTCCCGGAAGCGGAAGCGGGCGCGCCGGAGGTCGTAACGATGGCAACCCGTGAAGTCGTGACATATACATTTCTTTGTGTTAGTTATTTATAGAACATACCTGTTTATTGTTAAGTTTTAAAGTAAGTTGAGGAAAAAATAATCTGTTGTTGTTTAATTATTGAAAACACTATTTGAGAAAATTGTTCGAATTTCTCCTGAGAAAGTACAATTTCACATTATTTGTTAAACCATTTAAATTTTGATACAAATGAAAGTTTTGGATCCATTGACAGTATTATATCTGTTCAACAGTGAAAATAATACTGAAAAACAATTGTTTAGTAATTGTGCAAACTTGTCAATAGTAGGCCAAAAGACTTTTTAAAATGTCTTACCGATGGGAAAAGTTGCCACTCTCTGCCAGCTCAAACAAGGTAGAGAGAAGGCCCATCTCTTTTCAAAGCCAGCAGCAATCTCCTGCAGTTTTTCCCCCTTAGGCAAACTAATTAATTGGCTTTGTAATGTCCATATAGTGACGCACACCTCCAAAACACAGAAATGTAAAGTTGCTTTACCTATTCCAAACAACTCTTCTTTAAAATATTGCTTTACCTATTCCAAACAACTCTTTTTTAAAATATTGCTTTACCTATTCCAAACAACTCTTTTTTAAAATATTGCTTTACCTATTCCAAACAATTCAGACAATTCAGAGTTCTGAAGTCAGTGCCGGTTGCTAGGTACCAAATGGTAACAGCAACCCTCTTCTTAAACTGCATTGTTTGGCGTAAATGTGTTTGCTCTTTGTCTAAAAGTGGTAGACGTTTTCTACAGAATGTGCGAGCCACTAGACATCTGTGACTCTACCAAGCACTATTGTCTCCCACCAATGCTGAGCTCGAGTTCTAACCCATAGCACTCTTCAGGGTCTTGCGGCTATCATAGAAGTGGCAAAAGCCACTGATTTTTTAACAATCTTACTTCTTCATCTTGTCTTATGCTCTTTTTCAAGTCACAAATGTCTTTGTCCTGCCAATCTCAACAACTGGAATAGACTGTAACACATAAAACATAGATAGCCTGCGCTAAACAAATTAAACAAATCTGGCACTTGTCTAGCAACAGAACTGAAGTAATAACTGTGCAGGGGGCCCTTTAACCTTCTAGCAGAAATGATATAGGCAGTAATGAAATCTGAACAAAAGTGGCCAGCTGGACACCATGGAGACACATGATAAACACAAGTGTAAATGTCGATATGTCTTGGCAGTCCATTTGTGACCTGAATGCTCAAGACCCATTTTATAAAATAGTGTAAACCGGGCCAGTAGGACTTTCTCTATGGTTTGAAACTCTTTATAGTACAGTACCCTTCTGGCCTCATGACATAACTTTTTGTTTAACTTGTGTGAGTAATATTATCATTAACTTGTGGGAATGTGAGGAGAAGCGTGATGTTCCTGCTTAAATTGTCCGGCTTTGTTATGTATTGTTAAGCAGCAACTAGAGAAGCTATTTGAATCAATTAGTTTAAAAGCAAAAAGTCGATCCCAAAAAAGTTGGTTCACTAATCTCGGGCATCGAAAACTAAGAGTCAAATGCAAAGCTTTAGAGTCAATTCCACACACTGAAAATGATTCGCCTTGTGCGCACACAGCAAGCAAAATTATCTTGGAGAGAGCATGGGAGAGTTTCAGTGAACGAAATAGGCAAGTGATATTATATCTTTATTTTGAAATTGTCTGCTCGAAATTTGAACAAATCATGGCTTGAAATAGACACAGCCTTGAAAAAAGTGTGGTAAGTTATTAAAAAAAGTTCTAACAGTAAACGACGTAGGCTGCATACTGTCACCTTGAACAAGTCTGAGTGTATATTCAGTACCATTCATATGTAATGCTTATTCTGAATGAGTATAAACATTCATTTGGTTGACATGAGCACTTTATAAAATTCTTATGCTGTGACAGATTGACAGCTGTGACATCTAATAAATGTCACTAATGTTGTAATTAGTGAACTGATATTTATTAAGCATAGTTAAGAAAAAGGTCTATAGTAGTGCTGACTTAAATGCTGGAAATAAATACTTTATATAAATATATTTAAATAAATATAATTGTATATAATATTTTTTTTAATAAAACCAATTGAATAATCAAGGAAAGGTTATTCAGCTTACACCCTAAAAATAATCAAAAAAATAATCAGTAGTTGCAGTCCTAAATAAGAATGATATACTACATGCAAATGTGTACACACCACTTCATGAGTCTCAAAACACCACTGTGGTCTCCAGTGAAATTATAGCTAATCTTAGTCACTAATTCCTTATCATGGCCTCTAGTGAAAAAAAATAGTTAACTGGGTGGAAATTCCACCATTATTTTGTCTTTAAAGCAGAAAAGAGAAACATCACATTACAGTGCAAATTCTGCCTTCCAGCTGTGAAAATGCGGTCAGCATCCACATGTTTGGTATAGAGGTAATCCAAAAGTAATGGAAAGTAATCAGTTACATTACTTTAATTTTGTCATAGTTAGATTAAGTTACTGAGTACATTTTTAGCAGGTAATTAGAAACTGTATCGGAATACATTTTTAAAGTAACCCTCCCAACCCTGGATGTGGTAGGCTGCAGCATCTTCTGTAGTGCCCACCGGTTCTTGGCCTGCTCCTGCACATGGGCTATGAAGTGCAGTTGTTGTTCGTGGGTCAGGTTGAGGAGCGCTGTTGTGTTTAGAGGAGGCTGGCGAGGGACTTTATGATCTTGCAGTGGCATGGCAAAATCTGAGTCTTCCCAAGGTCCCGGGTTTCAGCACCACTGTAGAACTCCGGTGTGTGAGGGCCTGGAGGAAAACTCCTCCAGGATGGCGTTTATTTGCACCTCATTTTCTCCAACAGAATTTACTGTGTTGGCATTAGGCATTCCTGTAGGGTTTTTCTGCCATGTGCTATACCCAGATTTGTCCATCAGACTACCTGATAGTCAGGCTTGGAGAGTAACAGAACACATGGAACAATGTTAGCTAATTAGGATACAAAAGAAAGGTAACTATATTCTGTTAAAGTTACTGAAAATAAAGACGTAATCAGATTACCAATATACTCAGTGAAAACTGGAATTATTTAGCAGGATTACAATCTTAAAGATTAGTGCTGTATAATAGTCGTAATAGCATCGATAATATATATAGTTGCCTAAAAATTTCATTATTTGTTGAACTGTGTTATGAAGCACACTTTGCTGCTTGCACAATGCCACTTCATAAATAAAAAATAAATAAATAAAAAAAACACTTTTGACTGAAACAGAGGAACAGAAAAAAACCCAGTATGTCTTTCTCTATGGTATGGAAATTCTTTCCAGAACAGTACTGTGCTGGCCTCATAGCATAGCTTGCATTTTAATGTAAGTAATATTATCATTTGTTTATGGCAATGTATGGAACAGTGGAAGCATGAAGTCCCTACTTGAACATCCATACTAATACTATCTTTGTGTTGAGACAGCAAGTAGCAAAGCTATATGAAACAATTAGCTTTTAAGAAGTTAAACTAGCCTATTTTTCAGACCCTGTAGTGCTGATAAGCAATTGTACATTCTTAGCATACACAATATCATGTATGTATGGTTTGTGTGTCAAGTCAAGTCTCTATCCTGCTTTCAATTCACATTGAAGTAGAGCCCTAAAAGAGTTGATTTACTAATCTCACCATTAAAAACTAAATGTCAACTGCAAAACTTTAGAGTTGATTTAACACACTGAAAATGAATTGAGCAAGCAAACTGAATTTAGCATCAGCAAGCTTCAATAAGTGAAACAAGCAGCAGATATCTATTTTGTCTTTATCTTGAATGTGTCTGTTGCAAACACCCAGTTGCAAAAAGTGATAAGCATTACAAGATAAATACCATCACCTTACATTAGCCCATCTCTGTGTCTCAATTTGCTTCCAGGAAGTACAATGTGCATACTATGTACTTACTTGTGTAGTGCATAGATTTTGACAGTGTAGTGTTGTCTCAAGTCAAACGCAGCAAGTTGTGCACTTTCCGGAAAAGACCATCACAACTTTTTACCAATTCCCACCCACAAGACAGCTCTCCTGTGTCACACAACAACTACCAATGAAGAAGTGTGAAGGCAATCACATACTTCATCCAAGGCACGTGAAGCCAGCTGACCTCAGCTTTTTGAACTGCTGCACATGCAATGTCAGAGGGTGGCGGAACACTCTCAGAGGAAAGAGAGGGAGTATGCCTCACTGAGAGCACATGCCAATTTTTCCCTCCTGAGCTCCCTGACATGGATTATTGGGATACAAAGTAGCAATCTCCTGATTATGGGGTGAATGCTTTTCTGTTGCACTATTTAGAAGCCAATGAACACATTTTTAATTTTCCTCCCTTGTGTGCATAGATATTTTACATGATGTGGAAATTATGTTGCCAATGGCGTCGACAACATGCCTTCCACCAACAGGCTGAAAATAGGATGGTGGTACCTCCCCTTCTGTTATGTAGCCAAGATGATATACATTGAGAGTGAGAAGTGTTTAGCATTGCAAACTCAACATTTTAACCATTTTGAGTACACCTGCTGGATACTCGTAGTGCACTGCATATTGATATACTTGTTAGTGTGAACACACTTATGCAATCAAAACAAGACGAAAGTATGCAAATTGAGACACAAAAAGTGTCTCATTTGGTTGGTTGGGCACTTGTTAATTTGAGGTGAGGCTATTAAATAACAAGACTACTGTTCTTGGATGTCTGTGGTAGCTCAGTGGTTATGACATTGGACTAGTGATCGGAAGGTTGTGAGTTTGAATCTCAGCACCGCCAAGCTGCCACTGCTGGGCCCTTGAGCAAGGCCCTTAACCTTCACTGCTCACTTATATAAAATAAGATGTATGTAATATGTATGCTCTGGATAAGGGGTTCTGCCAAAATGATGTAAATGTATTGTTGAAATTAAATTTAATGAATAAAACTTACATTTCAATAAATTTTCCATTGTATATATATTGTATATCCCCTTGCATATCCCCAATATATCCCCCTTCTGCAACTACACACTGCTGCATTGTGGTCTTCCACTGATCATAGCAGCATAGTAGGTCTACTTCCATTAGTTGTCTCAGAAGCCCTGTCATTTTCTTTGTCACTTCTGGAATAGACTTGAAATGAGTTCCTTCAGAACTTGATTTTAGGGAAAAGAATATAGTCACATGATGCCAGACTGGATGAATAGGGAGGGTGGTTGTTAGATAAAATGATTGGACCATACTAATTTTATAGCATTTCTCTATGCAGAAGCTGTGAACTCATGCCTTTGTGTGATAACCAAAATCACACTCTAACCTGGTCTCCACTTAAATCTGGTCTCCACATCTCCAAAATAACCAAAATCACACTC
>JAQQZU010024494.1:0-11288 GCA_030068025.1 Parauchenoglanis punctatus | reverse complement strand
TGGATTTTTACAACATTATTGTTGAAATACACAGTCCTGAAAAAGGGACGTTTCTTTTTTTGCTGAGTATATATGTAATGTTACATATAACATAGCAACAGACAAAATTTACATAGATATATTTTCACTATATCATTATTACAGACAGATGTATGCAGCACAGTCAAGTAATCCCTACCTGCAAAAACATATATTTTCTTTTAAGTTTTCTTATTTAAGTTATTAAATTATTTGCTTGTATTATTTAAACAATTACTTATATTAAAAAAATATTATAATAATTAGTTCGTTTAGGGGGAAAAACCCTCATTTACAAGGTCGGTAACATTCTCTTTAAACCGTTACTCTTCAAAACGTACTTTTAAAATAATTGTAAATGTTACAGTGTCCCCTGCTGCCCACGATGCATATTTGTTTGAGATTTTTTTAACAACCCTAGCAGCTAACAGAATTGAATAAATATATCATTTTAATAGACAGATAAAAGTTAAACATATATTTTAGGGGTTTTTGTCTCCAGCCAAATGAAGTTTGTAATCCATACCTGCAAAAAACATTTCTACATTTAAAAAAAAAATGAAAACACATGATATTAAATGACAACACATGTAAACATTATACACATGTAAACAACAATGGATACAAAAAGAAGACATATTTGTATTACAAGGAAAATAGGACCAACTATATAACAAATAAACTCAGTTATTTTCCAATCCAGTTATTAATCATAAGATCCAAAACATAAAAGAAAAAAATGCTAAAGTTCAATTCATAAAATCCTTGAATATGATACTTTGTGTAAATTTATATATATACCATGACACTTGAGAGCCCTACAAATGTGATAGTAACAACATTTTCATCAAACACAATAGTAATGCTTTTGTTTTCAACAGCACTCCTTTCAGTACAGTTCAGTCACCTTCAGTCACGAGAAGGGATGTACTTACTATTTTTGAGACACTGTTGAATTATAGTATATATTATATCCACATGAATCCCCGCTTTGAGGTGCGAGTCGTTTAAATAGGTGACCGATGATGAACGAAGACTCGGTTTGTTTGGTAGCCTACATGTTTGGTAGGCTACATTTTTTTAAATTAGGGGGACATTACCCCCCCATCACTTCACTAGAAGAGTGACAAAAACATACGAGTCTGGTTAAATGAAAGAGAAGAAGGAAATGTAGGGGACAAAATAGAAAGAGACAAATATGTACTGAGGGAAGAGGGAAAGAGAAGAGACAGATAAACAAAAAAAAGATGGAAAAAGGAGGGAAAGAGGGAAAAGAACACACACACACCCATACCCCTTCGTCATCATAATACTAAACAACCAGCTGTTGTGCAGCCTAGCGCTCATCAATGACCAGTCTGTTAGAGCAGCCTCCCTCATAGCTTCACACACACACACACAGTTAACCCTATTCACTATTCATTTCTGTATCCAAACACACACACACACACACACACACACACACACACAGGATAGATGTTCAGGTTCCCGTTTACATCATGGATGTTGAGATAAACACACACACAGTTAACCCTATTCACTATTCATTGCTGTATAAAAACACACACACACACACACACACACACAGTTAACCCTATTCACTATTCATTGCTGTATCCAAACATACACTCACATACACACACACACGATAGATGTTCAGGTTCCCATTTACATCATGGATGTTGAGACAAAGGGACACACACACACACACACACACACACACACTTAACCCTATTCACTATTCATTGCTGTATCCAAACACACACACACACACACACTCACACACACACAGTTAACCCTATTCACTATTCATTGCTGTATCCAAACATACACACACACACACACACACACACACAAGATAGATGTTCAGGTTCCCGTTTACATCATGGATGTTGAGACACACACACACACACACACACACACACACACACACACACACAATATTAACTAATCAGGCCAATGTGTCATAAGTGCACAGAACATCCTGTCTGAGTAGGAATACAGAGGTCACTACAGCTTTAAGCCCAATTATAATAACAGTGTTGAAGAAAAACTGCAGTCACATGTCCTGCACTCACAATCCATACAATACACAGAACTCGGAGGTACAAAGTGGAACTCAGAGTTACTGATGTGAGCACAATGACAGTACTGTGCATGGTCAATATAAACTACACAGGAAAAGCTTACTGAATGTTTTTCTCAATCATTTGCTTCTTTACTTTTGATGTCAACCGTTCATCTCAACTAAAATCTTTTTCTACTGAACAGACCCAAATCTTCATATTCACACTTCAGACAGCACTGATAAACTACATTACCTTATTCTCATATAAATTATTTCATAATATTGCTGTATTTACAGTCTGTATTTACAGTCTGTATTTACCAACAATGAACATGTGAGACAGCCTGTATCTACACATGAGACAGATGAAAATTAGCAAAACTGTTGCAAAACCTATATGGACAACACCATTATTCAGAAATTAGCTCTGTAAATTAAATGAACAGTCAACACTGGACAGAAATGCATTTTCAGCTAGCTCCACTTTCTGATAGAAGGAATAACACTTGGGGGAGTGCTTTAATAGAAAAACCATCAACAACAAAGTGCTGTGATGCAGAAAAGCACAGTTACTGTTACAACCTCAAAATTGATTCTTTTTCAATAGACAACCACAAGTGTTTCATTCCCCTTATGCCACAGTGAAGTGCAAAACTCTGTCCTGAAGACTTTGGAAAACAAAGTGCTAAAAAGGGCTGACGCTTGATATTCCTGTCATAAATGAAGACATAAAGAAAGCAGTGATTTCCCTTTGTAGAATAATACTTTTTTTTTGTTTGATTTCAAATCCATTTATTATTAGCTTGGAGTGTCTGACATATAAACACCTGTGGATGAGCTGTTACTATAGAAACAATAACATTTTAGAACAAGCACATCAATATAAACCTACACTTATCACCGTCCAGTTATCCAGTCAGCCAGTCATGTAGCAGCAGCACAATGCATAAAATCATGCAGCTACAGGTCAAGAGCATCAGTTAATATTCACAGGAAACAACAGAATGGGGAAAAATGTGGTCACTATGACTTTAACATGACATGTTTGTTAGTGACAGATGGTCGAGTTTGAGGATATCAGAAACTGCTGATCTCCTGGTATTTTCACACACACACACACACACACACACAACAGTCTCTAGAGTTTACACTGAATGCTACGAAAAACAAAAAAACATCCAGTGAGGGCAACTCTGCAGGTGGAAACATCTTGTTGATGAGAGAGGTCAGAGGTAAATGGCCAGACTGGTTCGAGCGAAAAGGAAGGCTACGGTAACCCAAATAAGCACTCTAAAACTGTGGTGAGCAGAAACGCATTTCAGAATGCACAACCTGTCAATGCTTGAAGTGGATGTTATACAACAGCAAACAGCCGAAGATCAGGTTCCAATCCTGTCATCCAAGAACAGAAAGCAGAGGCTATGTTCACCCAAATGATGCAGTGCAAGAAGTGGATAGAACGGCAACTACAATGTCATTAGCTTAATAATAAGGCCGTGTTCTATTTAAAAGAGCCTGTCTGGGTAGACAGCATTTTCAGGCAGAATTAAATAAAGACTGTCCTTTGAGATTTCTTAATTGGCCAAGTTTGTTGGTAGTATTGCACGAGTGATTCCTGGAGAAGGAAATCCCATAATTCTGTTCTGAGGACAAGAGCTTGATGAAGGCCATGAAAGATAAACTGCCACTCTGATACTTACACAATATGTAAATATTAACATCGTCACATGCCTAAATCGAACTTAATCCTGGGGAACAAAAATCAATAAATGATTACACTGACTTTGAACCTTACTAAAACAAGTGCAACCAAACGGGCATCTCTTAACTGAGCCGTTTCAGCTGACTTTTTGCTCATACATATTTAACATGCAGGAGGTGTTTATATGAGTGTGTGTTTTTCCCCCCCTGACCTGAAAGCTCTTATTTAATTCCAGCTGTGTCGTGCCATGTTTGGCAATGAGTCAAAGACATGGTGGAAAAGTTTGCTGAGAATGCATGCCTCGAACAACCTGTTAAATGTTTTCCCAAAAAATACCAGCCCTAACGCCCCCACCCCTACTCAAACATACACACACATAATTTGAGACATCCTGTGAGAAAGCAGCACTGTTCTGAACCTCTTTGCTACAAATAAAAAATAATTATCACTCCAGAGCAACTTTTCCATGCAACTGAAACAATTTTCCAAACAAACAGAGGCATTCATTCCATCTCTTTTAGTACATTTTCTAGAGCCATGTAGTGAAATGCTGTTTTTACATCATAGTAATTGCTCAAATGTTTACAATAAGCATGATATTACACCGTATTCATCTATGTTGGTCTCAGTGGCTAGCATTTTTAACCATGCTAAGCTCATTGTTTGCTAGTTTTAGTTAGCTAGAGTGGCAGTTTTACACCATGCACTTAGTAAATATGTTTTTTATCCTTTATTAAATCTTTAATACATAGCTTAAAGTAAGTTTGATATCATTCTATACATACCAGTGGCTATGTCCCTGACTAGCATGATTAAACAGGGTTAGCTCTTGTAAATAAAAGCAAGCTTGATTTTAGTTGGTTTAGTTGGTTTAGTTTTAGTGGTTCATACTAATGTCTTCTGAGGGCAGTTTTACTAAAAATTAACGTGTTTTGGGTAATGTGTTTTAGCGTGTTAAAACGACACAAAACATAAAAAAAAAAGTTTCTGACCACCTCATCTTTAAATGTGGAGGTCTTTTTGCTATTACATTTTCATTTTCGAAAATACCTTCAAAAGTTTAAAGGTTCACCCTGTAGGATTTAGGGGGATGTATTAGCAGATATGTAATATAATATTCATAAGTATGTTTTCATTAGTGTATAACTGCCTTTAACTACGAATAGTTCTGTTCTCATAAGCTTAGAATGAGCCCTTAATATCTACATAGGGTAGATATAAATGTGGAGCACCTTCAGCGTTTCACGTTTTTAGAAGTGCCAGCATGAATCTGGAGGAAGCACCAGACGGATGACAAAGAAGAAGAAATGAAAAAAAGAAGAAGAAAGAAGAGGAATCAGTGTTTGCTGGTGCTAGCTAACAAGTTTGAGAATCCTTTTTTTTTAAATGGAGGATCATACTTATTATTTATCACATAAAAAACAAGGGAGTGCAAATGTTAGTACTTGGAAGTATGCTACAGGCACCTGATGACAGAAACACTCTTGGAAAGGGAGGGGTAAGGGAGGGGCATTCAGGTATTGTGGGAATCCTAGACAGTGGACTTTTAACAAAGACAATATAATAAACTAACTGCCTGTCCATCCATCCATCCATCTTCCTGAGACCCAAAATCTAATGTTGTGTGCCTTGTAATTTCTTCTCACTGTCTCTCTTTCTTAGCACCTGATAACTATTGAACTTAAGCACTTCAAACAAGAAGACAGGAAGAATTTTGGCAAAAGATTAATACCCAGTGCTCCTCATATGAGGATCTTACAAGGCTGTACACACAATGTACTTGGGAGAAAATGTGATGTCCTCATATGAGGATAGTGGGGTCTTAAGACGATATATAGCAGAAAGATTTTGTTGATGGTTCAGATAAACTTTAACTTGTATCCTTGGACTTTGATCCATGGCTATTTTTTCAACAATAACCTGTAAACCACCCTGCGATGTTCAGGTCTTATTTTAATTGTTCTCATGAAAACCTTTGCTGTTAACACTGGAGTTATTTAGATGAAATGATGATGCCAACCTCAAGCCCTTGAAGTGTTTTGGACTGATCAGATTCACCAGCTGCAAAATAGTTCCAGATTAGCCACTGCTTATTGCATCCTGTGTATATAAACTAACCAAGTTTTTGAAAAGATATCCCATATGTATGGTGCATTCTTGTAACAATTTAACAATTATAAATATAAGCATCATTTTTAATACTTGGATGCTAATCCTTTGTAGTCAATGACTGACTGAAGTCTAAGATCAATGGACATCACCAAATGTTGAGTTTCCTTCCTTAAGGTGCAATGCTACACTGTAGCCACCTTCATTTGCTGCTTGTTTGTGGGGCTTTCTGCCTTCAGCTTTATTTTCAACAAGTGAAAACATGCTCAATTGGGTTGGCTGACCTGGCTATTTACGAACATCCCATTTCTTTTCCTTAAGTAGCTTCTGGGATGCTTTTGCAGTATGATTCCAGTCATTATCCAGCTGCACTTTGAAGTGCCATGCTATCAGTTTTGCAGCACTTGACTGAATCTGAGCAGAAAGTATAGCTCTATGCACTTCAGAATTCATCTTGCTAGTTCTATCAGCAATCACATCTTCAATAAACATCAGTGACAGTTACATTGGTAGATACGCATGTTCATGTCCACCATGTTTGACAGATGATGTGCCATGGTTTGGATCATGAGCCCTTCCTTTCCTTCTCCATTTTCTTCTCTTTCCCTTCATTCTGATACAAGTTAATCTTGGTTTCAGCTGTCCAAAGAATCATGTTCAGGAACTGGGCAGGCATTTAGGTCCTTGTATGTTAGCAGAGGTTTTTGTCTTGAGATATACCTTCTGTATTTACATTCATGACGGTGTGTCTTGATTGCAGACTTTATCACTGATCATCCTACCTCCATGAAAGTGTTCTTTACCTGGCTTTGTGCTGTAAAGGGGTTTTTCTCTACCAAGGAAAGAATTCTACAATCACTCACTTTAGTTGTTTTCTATGGTCTTCCAGGCTGTTTGGTGTTGCTGAGCTCACCAGTTTATTTCTTCTTTTTTAAGAATTACCAAATAGTTGAGTTGGCCACTCCTAAAGTTTGTACTATATTTCTGATAGGTCTGTTTTGTTTTTATCAGTCTAATGTTGGCTTTCATCAGCTGCATTGACACCTCTTAGGACGGCATATAAAGAGTTCCCATGGACAGCTGCCAAATGCAAATTTAACACTTGGGGTCATCTCCAGACGTTTCCCCTGCTTAATTTGTAATGAAATAATCAGGAAACAGGCTGTAACTGACCATAACACTGCTTATCAGATTGTCTGATTACTTTGATTACAATGTCTGATTAGCCTGTTAAAATGGAGGGGTTATGTAAAAATGGCTGCAATTCCTCAATGGTTAATGCAGTATTTTTGTTATAATTTTGTTTTTGTTATAATTCACATATGTGTGTATGTGTGTGTGTGTAGTATAAACTATCTTTATCCCAGTTCAACTGCTTGCACACTTTCATGTTACACGTTCTTATTATTTCATCCAGCCGTAGAGTTTGAAAACACAGTGCAACAATTTGTAGAAGTGCTTGTTGCATTATGATGCTATTAGGCCTAGACTTTTTTTATTCAAATCTGTGTCATAGTTTAGACTTTAAAGTAACAACTTTGTGGGATTCCAGTGCAGTTTTGCTCAACAAAGAAGGGATTTTTTTAAAAAGTCAGCAAAAATTTGTGAGTGGTCTGTGCTTCCAATGAGTGATGTTATGCGATTAAGGCTGGGTTTCATCTTCTCACTATAGTCATTCCAATTAAATATGGTGATGGATCTCCAAGACCTGATAAGTGCTGGCAAGGTGATTTCAATTGTGTGTCATGCAACCTAAATGTGAAAAATGTCTTTCCATTTCAATTTTGTGAAATATGTCATGCAAGTGTATAAACTTTTTTCAAAATTCATGTATTTCCATAACTCATTTCATAGATCGCTATTTAAATTGTACATTAAGCAGGTCCATGGATATGGATATGGATATGGAGGACGAAAAGTGACATAATCATAAATAAATAAATCAACAAAAATTGTTTTATTTTATACAATTATTGATTTTTATACAATCTTTATTTTATTCTAAAGATTTATTGAAAAATAAATGTATTAAATGAATTTATTTAATTTATTATTACAAAGATTTATAGAAAAATAATTAAGCAGATTTTGTTTTATTCTAAAGCATTGTAGTAAAATAAATTTATTTAATTTCTTATTCCAAAGGTTTATATAAAAATTTATTTATTTAAATTTTATTAAATTTGTTTTTTTTCCCAAAGATTTTTTATTTACTTTTTTTTTATTCTAAAGATTTATTTATTTATTTATTTATTTTTCCTGAAAGATTTTTTTCATTCATCTGTATGTAAATGATGTGGGCTGCCTTAACCCTTCTTCTAAAGCACCATTGGCCAGGCGGGCAAACCAGGCAGAAGCAACAGCACCAGATCAGCTAGTTAACTTGTCTCAACTCTCTACTTTCTTTAGTCAGTAACGCAATGGCTTCATTAAGGAACTCACTAGCATCAATGCTTAGGGAGGTGGCTGAGCAGCTTGAACATTGTAAGTTTTTTTTCTTTGCATACTTATCGGTTTGGTATAACGAGAGCCTAAATAATGTAGATATTGGTGCGCTAAAGTTGCGGTTTTATAGACGGACATGTTTGTTAAACTAGCAACAGATATGTCGCCCAGACATGTTGTTCATGTTTGTCTAACAGCACAGACCACAGGATCTTTGGCAGAGGCCAGAAACTCTAACTCAAGCTCAAGTTCAGTTTCACCTTCGACTTTCAATAACGCTGTATTAACTCCCAGACACGCGGTTGACGGTAGGTATTTATATATCCCGTAGTTTCAATTATCTTACTATTCATGTCTAGAAACAGTTTTTCTCATTCTTATAGCTGAGGTGGCGTGTTTGTTTCGTCCATATTCCTCTGGTGGAAGAGGGTCAACAAGGCGACGGTACTCTGCTGTGCGTGGACTCTCTTCTTACACTCGTTCATTCTGCTGCCTTGAGGATAAAAATCCCCAGATTGTCCCCAATCAGCTAAAGAGAGACTTGCTGCTGCAGGTTTAGGGGAGAAGCATCTTACGTATCGTTGGTATGTAAAATATGATGCACATTTGACCTAGTTTTTGTATTTTAACAGTATTAGTAAAATATTGATTTTAATTAGGCACAGATCTTCAATTCAGACACTTAAGAATCTGTGCATAACACATGTAATAATTAGGCTTGAAAAATTACTTATGAATTTATATCTGTTCTCTCTGTAAAGGTAGTCAGACGAATCCAAATCAGTTTCGAGACTTTATTTTGGAGGCATCCCCAAACTCAGGCAAGGGGGTGGATTTGAATTGCGCCGAATATCTGGAACAACTAAAACCCGCCAGCTCACCCTCATTCCATGTCCCAATGATGGCTACAATGTCAAACATTTGAAGGATCCATAAATGCTGCTTGGTCACACAACCATTTTTATCCGTCCACTCCAGAGAAACCTGAATGTAGACACCGTTTACAAAGTTTGTTACTTTTAACAGTGGTATTTTTAAAGTCAAGAGAGCAGATGGTGAAATCATTAGATTTTTTTATTTCTCTTTTTAGGCATCTCAACCAGAAAGCAGTGAGCTGGCTGGACCACCACAAAAGTGCATGACATGTGGAGCTGAATTCCCCTTTTTATCCATCAAGGACCACAGTGATGACTGTAATTTACATTGTTGTAATTGTTGTAACATTTGTTATAACATTATTGTTGTTTAACATTTTAAATAACTTTGTTCGTTATTCTTAGAGGGATGCAGGATGCTTGGAAATAAGGGCTGTTTGTCAAATGAACAGCAATAATTAGGCTTAATTTGGCTGGTGTAAAATTTTGCAGGTCCTCATTACATTTACATCATTTGGCAGACGCCCTTATCCAGAGCGACTGACATACAGCTTATTTTATACAAGTGAGCAGTAAAGATTAAGGGCCTTGCTCAAGGGCCCAGCAGCAGCAGCTTGGCGGTGCCAAGATTTGAACTCATGACCTTCCAAGCACTAGTCCAATGTCTTAACCGCTGAGCTACCACAGACCGTTAGAGCACAGCTAAACTTTGATTTGGCCACTGTTAACTGAAAGAAGGAATATCATTCCTCTCCTATTTCCAAGAACCTCTGACACATTGTGTACTCCACAGGTATGTGAGTTGAGTGTGACTCTTACGTCCTTAATGGTTAAAACAAACCACCATTTTATCACATTGGAATATCAAAGCAGATACCTTAAAAGTGAAATTATGAATTTATTTTTACTTTTCTTCTTACCTCACAACACTCTTTAATAATAATTAAAAAACACTTTTATTATTAAAATACTCATAACTTGGAAAGTAACAAACTGCATCTGATCTGCATGTGGATAGGTACGTATGTAGTTAGGAAATGCCATTTGTGAATGGGGGCTTGATAGACATGCATCAGTTCAAGGTTAGATCCTATCATTATGTTGCTACACTGGTAAAGGGTGAACTTGATATTTCAGATACAGATATCAAATATTGCCATATACCATACTTGCCATAAATAATATGTATAACTTCTGCCAGTTGGTTCTGGAAAGGATAAAATGGCCAACAGATGATGAAGACAGTGATTTCTCCTTGGAGGATGCATGTAGAATCACTGGATTCCTTCGTGTATTCATTCAAAATGGTACGCTTGTACTTCATGCAACCCTCTAATGTGGCTGTCCTTAACTACAAGGACAAATGAATGAATATCATAAACTGTTTGCAGATGTCCATGTGCTCCAGACTTCAGGCAGTGATTGATTTGCATCCCAGTATTAAAAATGATGCTTATAGTCATAATTATGTCAGTTTGTTCAGATACTTTTGAGCCTGTGATAATGGAAGGACTGTGTAAAAAAAGAGCTGTAATTCCTAAACGGTTAATGCAATATTTTTTTTTAAACCCCTGGAATTAATGCTTAAAATCTACACTTCAATGTAGACGACACATCTTCTACACATCTTGATGGCTTCTTTTCAATACCATTGTCGTGGTGTACAAATGCAATATTATGAAAACTGTCATTGTTACAATATTTTTGGAGGGGGGTGTTTATACCAAGCAAAAAAATGTACTCATATGTGAGACAACACATTATTTAAAAAAATGGAAGTTGTAAAAATAAGCTTACATGAAATACATTTCTTTTAAACACTTTACAGATTGTTAGTTGTGTATGGAATTACATTGTTATTGGTAGTGGTCATGATGTTGATGGATTACTGTCACGTTCGGCTGTGCGACTGCAAGCGCAGCGTAACTCGTGCAGCGAAGCGAGAGCGTAGCGAACGCGGCGAGCCGTGGAGGCGAGCAGAGCAAACGGAACAAAAATAGGGAAGCAGCACTGTAAGTGGGCAAAAGGAAACCGCCGTTCGGTGAGAACGGGAAACGTACGCAAACTGGAG
>JAQQZU010024493.1:0-11288 GCA_030068025.1 Parauchenoglanis punctatus | reverse complement strand
GACAGGGCAAGCTGCTTTATCTAGAGAGGCAGACATGCCAAAGAAGAGACATGTGTTCATGTTTACTGATGCCCTTTAAACACTGAATCCTTTTCATTCTTATTAATGATCTGTTGCATAGCAATGAAAGTAAGAGACCTACCTTTACAGCAGACTGTTGGAATAAAACATGGTAAATTTAAGTTAAAAAGAGTATAAAATTCTAATTACAAGTGATTTAATAATAATTTTTAGGGATCCAGTGAATCAAAGTACAGTATTATGAAACTTTACCACAGTTGTCTCGTACATAGCTGATCAGTTGACAAGTCTAAAAGAATACAAGACAATAGTTATAGATGGCAGAAAAAAAACGAGCAGTGGCCCCTGAAAAGCAAAAAAGGCTTGAACTTACAGACATTGCTCTGGTTCCTGGTGGTCCTTTAGGGCCCTTTTAGTAAAATATAAGGAATAGTGATCACATTAATAGTATGGTTTCAAATGTCTTGAATAATGTTATAAAAGTTTGCAAACCCTGTGTCCTGCTGATCCATCATCACCAGGATTACCCGATGCTCCTGGCCTGCCTGCATTTCCCTGTAATACAGCAGACCAACTTTGAGCAAACTAACCAGTCAGTGCAAGGATCTACTATTAGTTGTGGATCATTAATGAGAACTATTCTTACCCCGCTTCCTCTGTTACCTTTAGGGCCATTATTTCCTTTTCGCCCAGGATTCCCATTTTCACCCTGAGCATAAAAATAAAAGATAATTATTGGCAGTGTCACTGAACTACCCTAGAACTGGGTTCAAAATATATGTTGCCACCAGTTATGTCTACAGTCAGTAACAGGGATTTCTATATATTTTACTGTATTGGGAAGTAGTAGCCTACATATTGGAAAGTGTACAAATTTGACTTGGACATCCTTTTACAATATGAATTTATATAGTGTTTCAATATACCAGGACTGCTGTTTTTCAATTTATTTTTATGAAATTAGTAGGAATAAGAGAGCATCAAAATTAAAACACCACCATCATAGTAAAGCTATAAACAAGAAATGTTCAACATACAACTGCATAATATGGTAATACATGTTACCATATGTGCAAAATATAAGGTAAAATAGATAATTCTTCTTCTTTCGGCTCATTCCCAGTTCAGGGTCGCCACAGCGGATCGTCCGTCATCCGTTGCATTGATTTGGCTGGGTTTTTTCTGCCGGATGTTCTTCCTGACACAACCCTCCCAATTCATCCAGGCTTGGGACCAGCACAAAACCCTAACTGTGCCCCCTAGTGGCTGGGACCATTCACACTCACTATCACACATATGGGCAATTTAGAGTAGCCAATTAACCTAATTCACATGTTTTTGGACCGTGGGAGGAAACCGAAGTCTCCAGAGGAAACCCACACATGCACAGGGAGAACATGCAAACTGCATAGAGAAAGGCATGCTGGGTGAGCCCATACACCATGCTGCCCAAGGTAAAACAGATACTAATGTTTTATAATTGTTGTGATTATATTAAAAATAGATAATATCACCTATAATATTACTTTATATGAGATGCATAATAATAATAATAATAATAATAATAATAATAAGTGCAAACAGCGCATTAGGCTCTTAATACCAACTCAGGACACCACTCCCTGCCAACAGGGGACAATATCTCTAGAATTCTAATGCAACCTTTGCCATTCCACTTTCAGTTCATGCCCTGATTCTGAAAGGGCACAAAGGTCATTCACTCATTATGATGTTTTGTTAATCATGGTTCTTATTCTCCGTCTGAAATGTTAAATAGGCTATATGTGTTTTAGCCAGCTAAACAGCTTAAAAAGTCAAAGTCAAAGATCCATTGAACAGAATGTTGCTAAGAAAGTCTCTGCAATAAGAATCCCATACCTTGGAAAAAATGTTTAAAGTTTATCTTTTAAAGCAGTAGATAGAAAAGGTTTACTGGTCCACTGGGCTATAGATGGGGTTGGTCTGAATCGTAGATTTGGCCTTGGATATGTGGGCCTTTGGGTCTGGCTTTGAAGAACACAGAAAATTCCATACAATCTCACAAAATCTCACCAAATCTCACTATTTTTCAAGCTGGATATTAGTGGATGCAAGAATTTACACAAGAAATCTGGTGTTCATGAAAACTCTAATTACGAAGGAAAAAAAAAAAAAAAAAAGTTTCAATTTATGCATAAGAAGACTAATGTAAACCTCAACTTGATAAACTTCAAATCATACCATGTGCATGAATTACTGAACTTTTATACATGTTTTATACTGTCCAGTTCAGGTTGCTTATTTTTTTTACTGTTTACAGCATTTAGAAGACAGACTTATAGAGAGCTTCGTATATCAGTGCTTTGTCTCTATCAAAACCACATCCTTATTCTACAAAATAAAGAGTGGCCTACCATAGAAAAAACTTTGTGAAAACCAGTCATTATATTATAGGTATTAATTAAAAAACTTTTGAGCCAACACAAACCCTTAAATTAAGACAAGTAAAACTTACCATTCAATTATGATGCTGCAGATGCAGTCATATAAACAGAGTGTCGCAGCTTGTCAGAAGCAGGATGCAATATGCAGTAAAACAGTTTATTAGAAAAACTCAGCCAAACAAATTCACATCAAAAGGCAGGCTCAGAAACATGAAACAAGCAAGGTTCAGGCACTTAGCAAAGAGCACAGAGTAGACAATATCAAGAGGCAGGGAGACTGGGAATCTAGACAAAGCCACTAAACCAGAATATCATGCACAACAAACAAAAGGCTTGACAACTCAACTCAGGTACAAGACAATATTAGCAAATGCTTTGCAAACTGAGAAGGTGAGCTAGAGTCATTAAGTACTGTGTGCTGTGAGCTGGATTAGCAACAACTGTAAGTCCTAAGTAATCATGTGAACTTGTGCAAGTGTGTTGCTGGGATCTGTAGTCTGTGGCAGCCATGTTTGTATGCTGTGAAGGATTTTGTAAAATAAAGTCTGGAGTGGACCCCGGTGTGCTGATGTGACATAGAGAAGGGATCAATATCAATCATATGCGCATAGCCATATGCAGTAAACGAAATCATTGGCTGACAGAAGGTTTAGCACACGTGACTAAAGTTATGCAACTGGAGAATTGGTACTAGATATAAGTTAAACTACACCATCTGTCCAAATTATTTCTAAGAGATTTATAACAGAAAACGTATAATGTTTGCATTTGCAAACTGAGCATTTGTCCGAATTTAAAGAAAAACAACGTTAATTCCCAAAGATAGAAACCTAACCGGTGACCACATGAATGGCTTGCATTCTATTTCCCTGTAATGTAACTCCTGTGCTAGTGTCTTGGAATTTGTATTTGGCCAAAAATTCTAATTCTTTAGAACTCCAAGTTTGGAGACGGTACCAAGACGTAGCTTGTACAAATGCTGTTAACAATTGAGAGACACAATTGGGAAACACTAATATACAAAATAAAACAACAACAATAAAAACCAAACAAAAACAAAAACAAAAACAAACAAACATAAAAACAAAAAAATAACAGGGACCTAATGCACAGACTAGAGGCGTCCATTAGTCAAAAATGTAGGTCGGTGCACCATATGAAACAGTATTTTAACAAGTGCACTGGCTGTGTAAAATCTAACCATAAACATATAAACTGCTGATATAAGCCATGTCAAATAAAGGAATTCTTGATAGTGTATTCTAGATTCATAGTCTAGACATGAACATTAAATAATATAGGTGTGCACAGATATCTTTCTGTATGTTAATAGAACTTATAATTCTATTATGTGTAGCCAAGATATATAATTTACAAAATTAAGAGAAATTAGAAGAAGAGGACAACTTCCATCATCTAATTATTTGTACTGAATTAGCCATTTGCAGGTTAAAGTAAATAGAACTATGCCATGTATGCACTAGAAAAAACAGGAGAAGTTATTACTTGATGGTTATTCTTATAGTTATTGATTCAGTTACAGGAAATATAGTCATCCTATAGTTCCCTATTTTAATTATTATCTGACAGTGCACATGACCTCTTTATCTGTCTATGACACTGAAGCTTAAAAAAGACTTTGTGAATTATTTTATAGTGCTGTACTTTTTTAAAAAACAAGATTAATGGGATAACATTGTAATACAAAAATTGATGAATTGAATTGAATTGATGCATATCATCTTTGAACATTTCTAAAACTGCCTTTGAGAAAATGTTTCATAAACCTGTAACAAATTCTGTCTAAAGTCTATAAAAACGTCATTTTAAAAGAAAACTTACCTGTTGTCCAGGATATCCTGGAAAACCAGGCTCTCCCTGTGAGCAAGCAGAAATTGTAGTATTTTATTTAAAAAGAATTTCTATATTTACTGATGAACAGTACTGGGTGGACTATAGTATAACCTTCTGTCCTTTAGGTCCTGGTAACCCATATCCATCTGGACCATCACTTCCCTGTTGTGGAGGTACAATGAGAACTAACAGTGAAACATTGTCATTTTATCAGTCTCTGCCAACTAATCAAATAAACTGTACCTCACACTTACCGGAGGGCCCCTAGACCCCTCTGGCCCATTTATTCCTTTAATTCCAGGTTCCCCTGGCTGACCCTGCACAAGAACATGGACACACCTACTCATTAACAGGTTTTTTCTTATTTTGACTATTTTCTATAGTCTCTCACTCTCTTTATATATATATATATATATATATAGTCTGACTATATATGAACAATACTGAAGACATCAACACTATGAAATAACATATGGAACACACATGAAATTATGTGGTAAACAAAAAAGTATTTAAAAAAACAAAATATGTTATATTTTGCCACTAAGTAGCCAGTGTTTACCTTGATGACAGCTTTGTCATTGAAGGCTTTTCAATTAACAGGTGTGCCTAAGTTTAAAACAAGTCCTGATTTCAACCCTATCGTAAAGATGTGGACTGTGCTACTGTGCTTAAAGGTCTGTGCCAGGAAACACACAATTTTAATTGAACTCCATCAATGTAATACATACATATACATATATACATACATACATACATACATACACACACAAACATCATATATACATATATGTGTGTGTGTGTGCGTGCGTGTGTATATGTATGTATGTATATATGTATGTGCACACATACATATATATATATATATATATATATATATATATATTTAACTATACATGTAATATTTAATTATAATATGTAATATTTATGTGAGGTGGTGTAAGAAAATACCTTTTGTCCTCTGGGTCCTATACCTCCATTAGATCCGACATTTCCTTGTGGGCCATGTGGTCCCTAATGGAAAGTCATTAACATTATTAAAAAACAAATAGCTCTGAATTCATTCATTTATTGCAGTAGGCTGAGAAGTTTTAATCTGGAAGCCTACCTTAAGTCCTGGAAAACCAGGTGTCCCTTTCTGTCCTAAATTACCAGGAGGACCTACAGGCCCCTGAAGGGAAACAAAAAGATAAAACCTCTAATTCGTCAATCGTTGAGCAAAGTTTAACAATTTTTTTATTAAACCTACAGGTTTTGGATTAAAATGCCAGGTGTATTCATGAGGGCCACAGACCTTATAGACATTGTCTCATCTATACTGCAATCAATTAAGACTTTTCAATTCATCTATAAACAAATTCTGTCTCCTGAACATTTATTAGGAAGGCTTTCTGATTTTATGAGCTAGTGCTATAATCATCAGTTACTGCTAATCATCAACAGGACCAAGCACTGTGTTCAACTGATAACATGTAACATCTATCCCTGATAAACATTAGCTGAGTGACATAAATAGTGGTACTGATCACTGGCTAGAGGAGGAAAATCTTCTCAGAAATTCAACTTAAGTTATGTTAAACTTAAACTGCTACTTAAACTGATGTGTACTGAAGTTGTAAAAAGCCATATCTAGAATACCAAATCAAACTTATAAAGCTTGATCTGTCAAGTCTTCTTCATTGCTTCTGTCTTCTTAAGGTTCATTGTTAGTTTTAATGTCTTCAAAATATACAAACAAAAAACACACAGGAAAATTACAGAAGTCTGAAAAATGGACCTGTGGCCCTGAAGCTCCAGGGCGTCCTCTTAATCCTGGTTCTCCTGAACGGCCTGGCTCACCCTAAAGGAACGATGTAGAAAAGATATGCAACTTATGCAAGCTAAAATTTCACTTCAACCTGTCGTTATATTTAGCAAATGATCCATACTTATTATTATTTGGACTCAATTTGTTAGTAGTGCTAAGCAAGACATACTATTGGACCTGGAGGACCTCGTCTTCCATTTTGACCCTGTAAAAGATAAACAAATAAACAGACAAACAAACAAGCAAACAAATGTTATCCATTTGAATCTCATTATAACATGTGTATTGTAACGCCTGAGGAGACCTACCTTAGTGCCAGCATCTCCAGGCGTGCCTGGACTTCCATCTGGTCCTGGCACACCCTATGATTGAAGCAAAGAAAGGGAGAATGTTTACTGTGCTATGACCAGTATTATGATGCTCTCTGGACTGACAGCAACCCCTGAATTTGATATAGATGACATAACCTCAACCATATTACTTTTTTTGCATTCCATGTAACTTTAGTGGCAATAAAATGTTAGAGATGGGCCTTATATTTAGGGAACTGAAGCTCACAATAAATATATTTTTTTTGAGGAACACAGACATACCGGTAGGCCTGGGTATCCAATCTCACCCTTAGGACCACGGACATTGTTGTCAATGCCTGACTCACCCTAAAAGAACAGAAGATGACAGAAAATTATTTAAAATAAAACATGTGTCATGCTCAAATTAATAACTTTATAGAGAACATCTAAGTTGGGAATATATTTGGTAAAAGACCTTAACACATCAAGGTCAGAAAAACTCTGAAGATTGAATATTACTTGAAAAATTTCATTCAAAAATTCTAAATTTCAAATTTCAACGACTGCTAAGGTCCATGGTGCGTAAAGGTCACCAGTATTCTGCTGAGTCTATAGCTGAAGAGTTCCAAACTTCCACTGGCATTAATATCAGCACAAAAACTACATGGGGGGAGCTTCATGTAATGGGTTTCCACAGCCGAGCTGCTGCTTGCAAGCCTCACACCACCCAGTCCAATGCCAAGTGTTGGATGGAGTGGTGTAAAGCACACCGCCACTGGACTGTGGAGCAGTGAAAACATGTTCTGTGGAGAACATGGAGTGAGGAATCACGCTTCTCTGTTTGGCAGTCAGATGGGCGATTCTAGGTTTGGCGGATGCTGGGAGAATGTTACCTGCCTGACTGCATTGTGCCAACTGTGAAGTTTGGTGGAGGAGGGATATTGGTGTGGGGCTGTTTTTCAGGGTTTGGCCATTTTGGACAACGCTATGCTTCCAACTTTGTGGACACCATTTGGGGAAGGCCCTTTTCTATTCCACCATGACTGTGCCCCAGTGCACAAAGCAAGGTCCATAAAGACATGGTTGGATGAGTTCGGTGTGGAAGAACGTGACTGGCCCGCACAGAGCCCTGACCTCGACTCCGTCGAACACCTTTTGGTATATTATATACGTCAGCCATGGAGAATAGAATCTCAGAATACTTGCTTTTACTGTGACTTAAAGGATACCTTGACACCTTCTATCTAGTGTGATTTGTGTCATTTGGAAATCTCTAATAAAAAGTAAAAAAACAAAAAACAAACTCACCGGATCTCCTCTCAGTCCTCTTTGTCCTGGGTCCCCTTGAATTCCTCGGATGCCCTTCTTGCCCTTCAGCATAAAACTGTACATTTAGTAGTCTAAACTTGACACACATAAACTCTTTTTTTAAGCATTTTATCTAAATATCACCATATTAAAGAAAGCAGAGTAGTGGATATTGGATACATTAGAATTTTAATACATCCCACAGTGAAAAATAAAGAGTAATAATCTTGTACTTGGCTGCCTGGATCGCCTGGCTCTCCTGGGGATCCTGCTAATCCAGAAACACCCTAAAAAAGGACATAGAAAATCTGAATCCCACAAATCACAAATGACTGCATGCACAATTAGTCATAGAAATATGCTAGCCAGTTGTTTTATGTTTAATAAGAATATGAAGAAATAAATGTTATATTACCTGTTCTCCATTTATTCCGTCCAAACCATGTTCTCCAGCTATTCCCTGTCAAATATAACAGAAAATATTTTGTAATATTCTGCTACCTTATAATGTGAGTACAACCAACTACTATAAATAATGAAATATGAATGGAATACACATAAAAATGTACAGCAGTCAGCTATAACATTAAAAACACCTGCCTAATATTGTGTAAGTCCCCCTTGTGCCAGCAAAACAGCTCTGACCTGTCGAGGCATCCATAAGACTTCTCAAGGTGTCCTGGGGTATCTGGCACCGATATGTTAGCAGCAGATCCTTTAAGTCCTGTCAGTTGCAAGGTGGGGCCTCCATGGATTGGACTTATTTGTCCAGCACACCCCACAGATTGAGATCTGGGATCAGGTGAAATCTGGAGGCCGTGTCAACACCTTGAACTCTTTGTTAAGTCTCTCAAACCATTTCTGAACAATTTTTGCATTTGGCAGCATGTGGTATCTTGCTTAAAGTGGCCATAGCCATTAGGAAGGTGATGTAAAAGAAAATGTGATTCATCAGACCAGACCACCTTTTTCCATTGCTCCATAGTCTAATTCTGATGCTGAAACACTCATTGTAGGCATTTTTTGTGGTGGATAGGTGTTACCAAGGGCACTATGACCGGTCTGCAGCTACACAGCCCCATACATAGCAAACTGCAATGCACTGTGTGTAGAAATGTGCACTGACACCTTTCTATCATAGCCAGCACTGACTTTTTCTGGAATTTGTGCTACATTAGCTCCTTCCTGGGATCAGACCAGATGAGCTAACCTTCACACCCCATGCACATTAATAAGCCTTGAACACCCATGACCCTGTTGTCAGTTCACTGGTTGTCTTTTCTTTGCCCACTTTTGTTAGGTACTTACCACTGCGTACTGGGAACACCCCACAAAACCTGCTGTTTTGAAGATGCTCTAACCCAGTCGTCTAGCCTTCACAATTTGGCCCTTGTAAACGTCACTCAGATCCATACACTTGCCCATTTTCGTGCTTCCAATACATCAACCTTGAGAACTAATTATTCACTTGGTGCCTAATATCCCACCCCTTGACAGGTGCCACTGTAACGAGATAATCAATGCTATTCATTTCACCTGTCAGTGGTTTTAATGTTATGGTTGATAGTTGTATGTTCTTTGCATGTGAATTACTTTCATTTTATTGAGTAATTCTCATTAAGCTAAAATCAATAACAAATCCAAGTTATTGTCAATCCTCTATATAGCTACATTTGAACAAAATGTAATTTTTCCAGGACTGTGGTGATACAAATAATAGCACACAAGACTACATAAAGGGCAAATGTACAACAGTGTGAGAAGAGTGCGAATATTTACCGTTATATCAGATTACTCAGTGAATGGTTATCAAAACCATTGATCTCAGGTTTCTTCATATATCATCTACTATCTACACACACACCTCATTATTACTTTTGTGATAGTGATTGTATCTGTTTAGATTTGAGGTTTCATGTCAAAACTGTCAGAACTTAAGACACAAGCAATTTTGTTTTCAAAACCCTTCATGTTACAATTTAGATGGTCAAAAATACTTTAAAAATAAAGACATTTTTATTTACATTTAACAGAAGCACTTGTACCATTAGGTTTCATATGAGACATTTGAATGGTTCGGTGTATCTGATAATTATGTCTGTTAGAACATCGGCAACACTCATATGTGGAATAATTCAATACTTACTGCATCACCACTATGGCCTCTGCTACCCTGTGGAGAATTTTAAGACGAGAATTTCTTAGGTATAAAGCATATATGAGCTTGTTTTTTTTTTTTAAATAAGTAGTATGTACTGAGTGAACCACTGCTACCTTTTGACCTCTTCTCCCATGGCAGCCTGGATGTCCTTGGGTTCCATTCAGACCTGGTGGCCCCCTGTCTCCCTGCAACACCACAATGACTTCAATGTTGAAAATAAATAAATAAACAAAATGCCTGTTTTGGGATGTATTTTAAGTCATATGAACATTCACCTAGGCTAAACTAATGCTGTTAGATTGAAATGTTGAGAAGATGCATATTATAAGATAGACCAATAATAGAGTCATACCATTCCTCCTTCTTCTCCAGGAAATCCAGAATGTCCTTCCCGTCCAGGATAGCCCTGTCAAGAAGTAACAGATATGCAATTTAATGAAAGGTCACAATACTTTTACACGGTGTCCATTCTGTCTTGTATCAAACAGTACATGATCATATATGATATGATGTGATACCTTTGTTCCTGGAGGTCCTAGAGGTCCTCGCACCCCTTCATGACCAGTACATTTACACATCACATAACAACACTCTCGTAAGGCCACAACATCCTAGAAAGATTTAGAAAAGAGGAGACCTGGGGAAGTACTTTACACTTTTTAAACAAATGTAATGCTTTACACAATCTAGTTCTGCTTACATTTCCTTAAATCCAACATTCTGACATTTCTGTGCTCCTAGCAAAAGACTGTACACTCTCACGAAGCTGTACATTTATACAAGCTATACAAGTTCCATGAGAGGGTTCAGATACCTCTTAGTTGAATTAAGACAGAGATCCTTTATCATGTATTATGGTGGAATTATAAAACTCTTTTATGCAGTTTGTTGGTCAGAAAGTTAGGAATGTATTTACATAAAGGAAGCTTTTAATATATGAGAGTACTGGTTGATTCTAGAGTTTGATGTTTGATTTTCAGCTGATATTGTTACTCAGAAGGCTAGTCTTCTAGGCTAGCAATTATCATTTAACAGATATACTGTATATTTACTCACAATCTGCTTCTGCATATTACTCGCCACATTTTGCATGCTGATCCTAAGAGGCTCATGGTAGCCAAATCCTCGTCCAAACTCCAGCTTCTGGAGGTCCATGATGTTTACGGTTCCGTCCAGTGCTACTGGAATCAGCGCATGGAGACCTGTCACACCAATACAAAAAGCAAAAACACACTAGTCATTCAGGTCATCACACCATATATTGTCTTTTTTCTTGGTTTTCTTTATTAATATTTACTTATTAATATTTACTATTAATATTAATTAAATATTTAATATTTTATTATTATATATACGTATATATATATATATATATATATATATATATATATATATATATATAGAGAGAGAGAGAGAGTGAG
>JAQQZU010024492.1:0-11291 GCA_030068025.1 Parauchenoglanis punctatus | reverse complement strand
GTGTGTGTGTGTGTGTGTGTGTGTGTGTGTGTGTGTGTGTGTGTGTGTGAGAGATAGAGAGAGAGAGAGAGAGAGAGAGAGAGAGAGGACTGTTTATTGCTGCTGTAATGCAGATGAGAAGAGGTCTGATCGTGTCTCTTTACTTTGGAGCACACTGCCACATGCACATCCTACTTTGAAAATAAAACTCATAAAAAAGGTGTTAAATTATGGAATTAATGATTATATTTTACTGATGTGTCAAGTAATTTGTAAATATTGTAGCATGCTGTGTGATGTGATTAGAGGTTGTGTGGTCCTACCTTCAATGTTCACCTGGAGAGTATAAATGCCTTTAGCAGTCCCGTTTACATAAAAGGTGTCTAAAGTGTATGTTCCAGAGTCGTTCCTCTCTGCACTGGTTAGTATCATAGTTTTATTATCATTAACAAACTGCCATCCTGGGAGAGTCGGTGTTGGTGGGTTACTTTGGGTTTTTCTATATATTAAAATTGAACGAGAGGTATTTGTCTGGTCTCTGATGTTTAGGTTAAACCCATCCTCCAGGGGCATTTGCAGGTGCAGTTGATGTCCCAGAGCTACATAACACTGATTACTCTCAGTAAATCTACAGACAACAGGATCCTGAAACAGCAAACCTGCAGAGGAAGAAAATATCAGGAACATTCTTATTATTACACACTGAAACACACCTCTGATCTGTGTAAACTTCATTCCATGTTTACCAGAGAGCTGGAATTCAGTGCTTGAAATACAGAAATGACGCGTCTCTGTGTGAGTAACCTGCTTAAATGAAAACCAAATTGTATTAAATGTGAATTACTTTTTCAGTTTAATAAAAACTTAGGTGAAAATTAATCAAACTGTGTTTAAACTCTGAAGTTCAGATAAAATCTTGGAGCTTTGCAAGAAAAAAAGAAAGACAAAAATGTAATCAATATCATTAAATGTCTATTCACACAGGGTAACACTTTATGCTACTGACGCAGAACTAAGCATATATTAATGCGTAAACTAATGCTTACTTGATGATTAATTACTACATGAGCTAAAGATGACATACTGACGTTTTTACCTTAATACACAACAAAGTCATGTACACCGTCATTAATAACTGGAATTGTTAAGTATTAATAAACCTGTTACTGGTTTTGTGAATTCATATCATTAATTACAGTATTAATTATAATTACAATCATTTGCTGACAGTGCAGATTTGCCTCAATTATAGTTTGTATGGTAAATTCATGATTAACTTCAACAGATTTAAAATGTTCAAATATCACCTGCTTTTCCTCATCATGATGCAGTAGCCTCTTACTACTAGATAAAGTATTATTAATGGCTATGTAAAATAAACATTATTATTATTATTATTATTCAACATGAAGTTAAGATGCAAGGATGCATTCATTAATTATGACTTATTTTAATGAATCATTAGTTAATACATTAGTTAATAATAGAGGATGATTTGTCCCTCCAAGTAAAGTCATGACATAAGTATATGTATACAAATAATTAATTATCTTATTTACATATTCATTTCTGGCTGATACAAGAAATCTAATTCATAAATCAATTAATTCAATGACAAAAATATTATTTGAGCAGTGGCAATTTGTTGAAGCGCACACACAGAGGAAAGCATTAAAGTTGAAGTTACACAACATAGATGTATTATAATGAATCATTATAATAAGGAGGCTAATTGTTATGAGCCAGTTTAGGGTTAGGCCACACAGCATAATTAAAAAGCAAGCGGTTATGTGTAAGGTGGAGGTATAGAGTAAGTGGTGCTCTAAGGGTTAAACAGGGATGAGACACACAGGAGTTAACTCAGGAGTGATATATTTGGGTAACACACAGTATATACTTTAGGTTAGCTGCTCTACACACAAAAGCGGGGACGTCTTCAGGGTGGACCAAGGCCAAAATAATGAACAAAAATCACTGTTCTTATAAGCTAACTTACTTGAAAAAGGATAAACAAAAGACAAATTATATTACTTAGCTCTCTTACCAAAAACAGAGATCAAAATCCACACCTAACACATATGGCAGTCGCACCCTTACAAGCGGTGAATATAAAGCATGAATATTAACAAGAATATTAGTATAACTATTTACAAACGTTACCAAAGGGACAGATCAAACTCTTAATTAGGAACAGGACAAGCACAGTTCAAACATCAGAACAGAAAACGCAACAAAAACATGGAGTTTACTGAAACATAACGTAACTAGCTAACTAGGTCGAAGTTATCAGCGCTGGCTTCTGATGCATTAAATACCATGGAGCAGGAAGCAGAGGAGGGAAGCCCGGCCTGGAGTGTGGGATGGACCAATCTGTGTGAGCTAAACATGCACACACACCTGAAAAAACCCCACACTCATACCTGCACACCCTGGGCTGTAACAGCAAACAACAAATGTGTGGCTGTGTTTTAGTCTGCGCAGTTTGGGCCATCCCACTGTCCAGTCCGAGCCTTTATATACATGCTACATGATAAATATATTAACTAATGATTCATTAAAATAAGTAATTACTAATGAATGTATCCTTGCATCCTGATTTCATAGGGCCCAATAATAATAATAATAATAATAATAATAATAATAATAATAATAATAATGTTTATTTTACATAGCCATTAATAACACTTTATCTGAAAAGAGGCTACTGCATCATCATGAAGAAAAGCAGGTGATATTTGAACATTTTAAATATCCAATTAATGCTAAAAAAATTATTAATTAATTATTAATATTAATGATATTAATAGAACCAGTAACAAGGTTATTAATGCTCATCAATTACAGTTATTAATGGCTGTGCACACATGACTCTGTTGTGTGTTAATGTATAAGCTTCATTATTTCATCTTTAGCTCATGTGGTAATTAATCATGTATTAGTTCATTAATATGTGCTTAGTTGTGTACCGTATTGTAAAGTGTTACTTCGTACTGTTACTCAATTTGAAAACAAAACTTGAGTATTTTTAGGATAAACCCTTGAATATTAAACGTGTGGTGTGGTTGGAGTTTGAAATATCTACATAAGAAATCATCATGAGAAAGTCTGAACTACAGACGATGCACATAACCAGAGATCTGTACATACAGGAGAAAGCACTGGAAATGCTTCATTAAATTATATTAATGCTCAATGGCACAGCCAAGACTCATTAGCAACACGGTAAACAGGGTCGTCCGGCCTGGCAAATTTTATTACATTTGCTGATCATGTCTAATTTTCATATTATAGCCAAACAAAACCTGTGTAATTTTTACTTATATATTATATTTATACATTGTAGCTTATTTATATATGGACATATCTATTTGATTATTTAAAAAAAAATCATTTTAAACCACTATATTCTGGATCTCAGAAAAACTATTTACTTTTCTATATTTTCTACAAGAAGTTGAGACAACACTTCACTTCATCTGGCATGATCTCAGAAGACACAATGATGGCTGTGAAACTGTTCAAAGTGTGTCTGAGTAAAATATTCCAGCAAATCATTAAAAAGAAACCAATTCACTTTTTTTTTTTTTAGCATAAATAAATAATGATTTTGGAGGAAACCTACCTGACGCAGCTCCTGTCAATATCAACAGGATCCCAACGATGTCCAGCATTTTCTCTCTCGCAAAGTCCAGAGAAGAGCAGCGAACACATCCAGGAGCCCACAAACCAACTGAAGGGAAATGAAGGTCGTGCAGTTCTCTCTGAGGCTCTTCACTAGCTGGAGATCTTTACACACATACACACCCCCCTTCAGCTCTGGGAAACACTGCAGACACTGACGTTGTGGGTAAATGTTTTACATGACAAATAATACTCTTGTGAGGAAAAAAGAGGAAGTACGATCACATTTTTGCAATAGCCCACTTCCTGTTTTCTTTCCTAAAGAAATGGACAGAATGTTACAATTAGTTTCAGAAGAAATTCAGCTTCAGCTTTAAACGTGTCTGTAGAAAATTCACCCCACTGACTGTTTAGGAAAAAACAGGCACATTGTCCTTAAGTGTGTAAACAATATTCATATAGGTTTTATCTGGAACAGTTAAATTATTACTATATTATTTAATACACGAGCAGAACGAGTGTTCATGAGCACTGTACATTTTCACAGTCAAACCTGGTTAAAGCTCAAGTTGCCAAGAGGAGGAGATATTTATTATGAAATAAGATATAAAACATGATGGTGCATGCTGTTATAGGAAAATAATCAACAATGCATTGGTGCGATAAAGCAGAGTTACTCTTAACCTGCCGAAGTGGATCAATGTCCTGTACCATCATTTACAAATGATTAACATTTATACAGTTATATTTAAGTGTTGTGTAACGCCTGCAAGATAAATGAGTTCCCATCAGCTTCTATAGACAGTAGTTCCTTCTCCGGCCTCTGTTTTCTCTCTCTTGAACTCAAGACACACATACAAAAAAAGTGCTCGTCATATTGTTTACGACTACATTCGACTTTGTTACCATTACCCTACAAGACAGGCGACTCGGGTTAACCGGTAAAATGTACACGCTGTGGCATCCACATCACAGAGCCTTGTTGTCATTTAATATATTATCATATAAGACTACTAAAGGTTTTATTTAATTATTTGTTACTGGGTAACAAGATAAACCGAGAGGCCTACAGGATGTTGCTTTGCATGGAATACAGGCTTTATAGCAGACTTCATATCAGATCTGCTATGAGTAACTCTATATAAATTAAATGTCTCTTACAGGCTATGGTATATTCTTGCAATTTGATATACATAAAATGTTAGCAAAAAAAAAAAAACTGGTGTAGCAGCAAACAGCAACACACACACACACACACACACACACACACACACACACACACACACACACACACAACCATATTCTATTCATTGATAAGAGCTCTTAATTGCTCATAATTAGCATTAAAATGACTCCATGCCCATGCTGCTGCCAGCAATAGTTCCTGAAAAAGAGGCTGCAGGGCATTTGGAGCTGCTTTTATGTTAAAATGATGTCTCAGGTGTTGCTAGGGAACTCATTATGTTTCAGTCAGTCATTTCCCTGGTTCAGAGATTTGTTCATTCAACTTCAAAGTTTTTGCAAGAATTTATAAATGGATTTTTAAGACGTGGTGAACCTGTAGTACAATTTATCGACAGCATTCAACCTCATAGCAATTTTTGATTTATTTAGTTTTATGCAGACAAATTTATCAACAAACACACAATTCTAAATTCAAAGGCCACAGGTCTAATGCAAAATAGGCAAAAATCAAAAACCAAGGCTAAATACAAAGTGTAGTGAATATAATTAAAGCAAGGGTCTATGGATAGGCAAACACAGAAAAAACATATATAAAGATAATCAACAAGGCTTTAAAAATGATTTAATTTATGTGAGTCAGCATTATATATATCAATGGACAGGATATGAGTGTGACCACAGAGGAAGAGGCTTAGAATTAGGGTTATGGGGCCCTCTGGTGGAGTGTTGGTGAATTGCTTCTTATGGATGAGACGGTACCTGAGTCCGAGCTCAAACAGGTAAACGTGTCCTCTGGCTATCATTAAGCTATAAGGAGCTTCAACACTGTGCTGCACACTCAGTTTCAGAATCAGTCACCAGCTCATCTTTTGGTATGTCCTTTAATATTGAAATATTCACTACTATGTTTTTATGTTAATTAAAAACAATGGAGCCTTAAAAGTATTGAAGATAGAAATGTGATTTGTAGCCTGTGTATAGCTGTTAAAAGAAGTGTGATTTAACAGATGTATCCTTATCCGTACAAAAAAAATTAAAACAGCCTAAAAATGGAAAAGATGACAAGTTGACTACATTTTTGAATTATTAATCGACTAGCAAAAACAGCAGTCATGCAACCCCTAACCTCTATGACTATGAGATATCCAAGACAAGAAGAAACCTAGAAATAGAAATCCTTCTAAACGAGGTCTGGATTGAGACAGTTCCAATATGAGCCACTAGATGGAGCAGTGGTTCAAAGTTTTTTTTTGCTTTTTTTAATCACTGAGGTTAAATTAATATTTGATTTATGATATACATAACACTATTTTTTAAACATATTTTAAAAATGTTTATTAAAATATTTAACAATTTTGTATTGTGTATTTTGGAATAAAATTATTTGTTTTCAACCTGACATTTTTGCATTAGTACTGTTATATCTGATGAACGTGAAAGAGTGTGCAAAAGCCAACCACGACACACACACACACACAAAAAAAACCCCCAAAGATGTGCAAAAGGAATAAAGTAACACAAAAGAAAAGGTGTTCCTTGAAATGAAGGTTAATGTAGAAGAACAAAATAAGTGGTATCACAAATAGTTTGCAAAGAAATAAAAAAATTAAAAATAGTGTTGCAAGGGGAAAAAAAAGCATGTCTCATTTCTTCTTTTTGTTTGCAGTATTTAAGTATGGAGTAAATATAACTATTATTCATGAGTTTTTTTATAAGTATAAAAATGAGACCTAAGGTATGATCTGGCTGGATAGTCAAATTCCTCATATTTTCCTCATATTCCTCATTTTTTTCTTTTTTTTTTTTTTTAAATCCAAGGATTAAACTTATAACTTTTGTTTTTGAGTGAATTTAAGTGGTATACAGGCAACTGTCAGGAAGTAACGCTCACCCCCACGTCCACACCTTGCATTTATGAACTTAGATCATAACTAGTTTAACCCCCACAAGGACATTAAGTGAAACTAGGGTTGTTTGATGGAACAATACCAGCAGTGCAGTGAAATTTGTTAATATATTTCTAATATATTTGTGTCTACTCTTCTTGAATACATTTAATCTATTCTGCAATTTTACATCTCAACCAGTAGATGGCGAGTTCTGATTATAACTGCAGACATGCAATACTGTTCCAAAGTTTGGAATCACTCAGAAATTGGCTTGTTTTAAAATCACTATTCAATTAATAATGTGTAGGAAGATAAAAACATCAGAGTCTCTAGATTGAGGAAAAGATGCCTTACAGGTTGTCAGCTAACAGAAATTAAATTGTAACCGCAGAAAACACCAGTCTCATCTTCAGAGTTTCACAGTAAAAGCCATATCTGTGATTAGTCAATAACAGGAAAATATTAAAATGGGAAAAAGAACACAGCCATTGGATGAAGAATGATTGGGGGACAAAAGGTGTTATGGACAGACTAATCCAAGTTGGAGGTGTTTGGATCACAGACAAGAACATTACTTGTTTTGGATCTTTTAAATGAAAGGATACTGGCGGGGTGCTCGATGCCATCGGCCAAGTGTGGTGGAAGAAATGTCATGATCTGGGGGAGCTTTAGTGCTAATGTAAGAAATTTCTGCAGGTTAAAAGGAATCCCAAGCAAGGAAGGTTATCACTCCATTTTGCAATGCTGGACTGGAGCCAATTTCATCCTACACCAGGACAATTACCCAAAGCACTGCTCCAAACTATGCAAGACCTATTAAGAGAAGAAATAGTCCACTGGAATTCTGCCTGTAATGGATTGTCTAGCACAGTCAACAAAACTTATACTTATTGGGCTGCTGGTGGGAAACACAAGTGTCCATCAAGTCATTCCAGCTTGTGGGAGATGCTTCAGGAAGCATTTCTGTAGATTACACCAACAAACTGACAGCTAGAATGCCAAATTAAAGTCTGCAAGACTATAATTGCTGGGATTTTCTGTGATGCAAAGTAATGTCTGAAACTAAATTGCTATTTCAAGTCGAACTCATTTTCTAACCTGGTCAATGCTTGACAAGATTTTCTATTCATCTTGCAACTTACTATATTTGATTAGTACGAGTTTAACATGGTTAAAAAAAATGTGAATTGGTTGAGTGATTCCAAAAATTGAACAGTAGTCTAGTATATTCTTGTGATGACTTTGAATTGAGGTGACACCAGCCGTCATGTTTTAGCCTTAACAAATGTAGCTCATAAAGGAGCTTCATTACAATGTGGGTAAACTTGTAGCAGTCAGTGCCAAACACATGCTTAGGTAATATCATTTATATACCAAAATTTGACATTTGACAGTTCATTCCTTCTTGTCTAATAGCTCATTTAGCCATCAAGCATGCCCTCAAAACATCATGTGAAAATCCTTAGCTGGTCTTTAATTTAGTCTGATTCTGTTTTGCTGGGTTGCCATTCAATAAGTCTAAAATCACCAATAACTTGAAAAAAAGCTATTCATCGAAATAATCTTAAATCTATTAGGAGCCTTAAGCAGGTCAAATATGCCTAATTTTCCTGACACAGACTGTGGAGCCACTGCTATGCTGATCAGGTTACAACATTTTATTTATTTTTTTGAATGATGACTTTAATTGGTATTTGTTTGGTATAAGCAGAAGCATTGGATCATATCATAAATGGATTTTTATGAAATTCATTGTGAAAGAAGGGACAGTATTATTCACTGGCCACACTGTTTAGCAGACATGAACCACAAGGGAATCCAAGTACATTAGTAATTAAACCATCAAAAAATAAAAACACACAAGAAATCTTGAGGTTTGTTCATGGGAGTGGCTACAAAATGTCCTCTCTAATGTCTTCATGTCCCAGGATATTATTCCATTATATACCATAAAGCATACTACTATGAGTTATTCAGTAATTACAGTTAAACTAATAGCAAAGATTTGCAGTTACGAGTGAGAGAGAGAGAATAGTGGGTCTGGACTTACTGATGCCTGCGGCAGGTTCTCAGCCTTATTTGACTCTGGTGATGAGAAACTGGGTGATATTTTAGCTAATAATACTGTTGTGAGAAAAAGAGGAAGTGTCTTTATATTTCTGTTTTTACACACTTCCTCTATTTCTGAGTACGCCGGATAAAACAAAATATACAGACAAAATTCTAAAAGTTTCAATATCACAGGAAACAAAATCTTTGGAATTTACTTAAAGAATAAAGAGTTCGCTCGGTTAGAAATTGGTTTCCCTAATTTGGAAAGAGAATGTTCATCCTGTTAGAGGCCATTTGGAAAAAATAATAATACACACTGGTTTTGTTTAAACATAAGACACGCGTTTCTTTATTGATATAAGCAGCCAGTATTTAAAAATGCAGACCAGCAGGTTTCCACTAACTGTAATAATTTCCCCACAGCAAGTGAAGTTATAAATAATGGTCCAAAATTTTACTAAATTAAATATAGCCAAAAATCAATGTACATCTAAGTAAAAAAAAATTCCAAATAAAAAAAAAAAGGTAAATGTTTTTAACCGATGAAAGAAAGTAAGCATCATGTTTACTTATCTAAAATGTTAGAAAATGATTTTATTCATTATAAAACAACTTAGGCCCCGCCCATTTTTTAGTGGCCTAATGGTCGCTCGTTTGTAACTTGCTCTAGATTGTGGATATATCAGTATTTTCATTTCCACAGAACTTGTCATGTCACAATTTGATGACTTTTTCATGCCATGTACAATCATTTCTACATAAGGAGGGGTATGTATAAAAGTCTTAGAGCTTGGTTTCACTTCCCAGAATCTGCCTTGACTTATATTACTGGGCCTAAATTCCCTCACAATAATATTTGCACTGATTTTAGTGCTTGCAGCCTTGAAGTCAAGGTTTTCATTACATTACACATTTACAATGTGTCTATTTTAATATAACTCTCAGTATGAATATCTGGTTATGCCTTATGGTTTAGTTCAGGGGTTTTCAACCAATGGTCCACGCCCCCCTGGTGGTCAGTGACGGAATTACAGGTGGTCCCTGACCATGCATTCAGTAATGTAGTTTCACTGTGGGCATCATTATTTACTTATTAAAATTTTTTTTTTCCTCAAACACATTTCCTTATTTTAATTATTGTTTATGAATAATGAAATTTAAGCAAATAAAAATTTAGAAATTTAATTTACTTTTCTAAAAATTTAGAAAAAAGTCAAAGACTCAAAATTAAAATAGTGCCAATGCAGTCTAATCTTAGCAGTCTGTGCTGTGCACTTTGCTACACTGCCTTTCAGTGATCTCAGCCACTGTATAACAGGTGGGGAAAGTATATACAATGCTCTAAATAACCCCAACTGCCTTCCCACCAAGATCTCCAAAATGGATGATCTTGATTACAGTATGTTAATAATGTGTACACCTGAAGCACTCAGAATACCGAAACAGACCAGAGTATACAGTTATCCTATTACAGTATGTTTTGGTAAGCCCTTTTCAAACAACCTAACATAAGTATAATCCTTTTTTTTACATTTATTTTCACATTAAGTTAGATTAAGAACCAGCAAACCACCAGGTGTTTGCACTGAAATGGCCCTGACCCTCTTGTACACCAAAAGTCAATGCCATGCTCAGCTGGGTGAATTGCTGTCTGAGGTTGCACTTTGTACCTTGTGCTGAGGGTAATTATTATTAAGACTCATGCATGAGATAACTGATTTATGATTGTTTTAGGAAAAATGCAACACTTTTTTCCCCAAATCTGACACATCTTAAAACAGTTTCTACAAAAGCAATGTTGGCTCATAGTAACAGCAGCATTAAATCATTGCATTACTTTAAAAGAGTAAAAATAAAGCTTGACTGAAACAAGCCCAAAGAGCATACAAGAATCGTGAAGCTGTTTTAGTATTGAATGAGCAAAGCATAAATGTTGGTTAAATTTACATGACCGTCTGTCACTGATGGTCTGAATGAGATGGAGAGTGATGTTGACTGGAGTGGAAGACGGCAACCATGAACTTCTTCTTCTGCTCCTATTCCAGATTTACTGAGCTTCCTGATCTGTAGATGGAAATGATACTCAGGCGTCCACTTCACTTACATCACCATGGAAACTTTGAACTTTTGCTGCTTATTCTCTCCTTCCTTTATATTTTAACATAATACTTGAATATGGATTCTTGTGCTTATGTTCTAAGCTAGTAAATATTTAAGTCTTACTTTCAGTTACTCTCACATGGTTTCCTATAGATTCTAGTGTAGATCTGAAACGCTCTTAGTAAGATCAACAGCAGGATGATGACTTCCAAGAGCCACAAAGTCACAAATACCATGAGACCTGAGAGAGAGAGAGAGAGAGAGAGAGACCACAGTGCTTTAAAAATTGATGGGTCGAAAGGCCTGCTTGCTCCTGTTGTCCCGGCAACCATGTTCACTAATTATAGTTTAGTCACTTTATGGTTTTAGTCACACATTTACATGTGAGAATGTCCATCCATCCATCCATTATCTATACCGCTTTATCTGTCTGGGTCGCGGGGAAGCTGGAGCCAATCCCAGCAT
>JAQQZU010024491.1:0-33382 GCA_030068025.1 Parauchenoglanis punctatus | reverse complement strand
CCTCTTTGATCTTGGCGTCAGTTATTCTTGGGAACATCTGTCTTAAATAACGAAAACCTTCGCCTTCCTTGTTCAGTACTTTCACGAAATTCTTCATGAGTCCCAGTTTTATGTGAAGAGGAGGCAAAAATATCTTTGCCGTGTCAATAAGCGATTCATGTGCCACATTTTTCTGTACTGGAACTAACTTTTTACGGAATGGCCAGTTCTGTCGAGAATAGTGCGACTATTTGGCACGGCTGTCCCATTCACAGATGAAACTACAGTATTTTGTATAGCCGAGCTGAATTTCCACAGAACAGCTTCCAACCTGGCCTGATTCCGTGTCTGGACATGCCCAGGCTGCACAACCCATTGTTGATAAGTCACTTACAGGAGCGAAAATATTTGGATACAAATATAAGAAAAAATCATGACAAAACTGAAGATTTCTCTGAAACGGTAGGTAATGGGTAAATTTTGATGTGATATTCGTGATCAACACCCAAAAGTCTATAAGAAACACCCAACAGTGTTCAAGAAGCAAAAACTTTGTTGTGCAGTGTAATGAGGAGAAATCAAAAGGAAAAAAAAACAGTAGGACACTTTGATGGCTTTGCATTTTCTGTTACATTTACACTCTTAGAAAAACAGGATGCTTAAAGGTTCTTTTGATGTTTAACAATTTTACCTTTCCACAGAAGTTCTACTTGGAAGCTTTTCTAAAAGGGGAAACATTCTTTTTGTAAAGAGCAAACCACAGAACCTTTTATGGAACTCTCTGCAACTGCCAAGTGCAAAAAATGTCCAGTCTTCCACATTTAGTTTTCAGCGGTTCTAGTACAGCATACAAATATTTACAGTAGACTAATTGCGAACAAACAGCTTACACATAAGTTATGTATGGCTGGCATGAAGAGTATGGGGTGTCATTTGTAAAAACAGTTTTTATAGATGTCATTTTTCCATCATTTAGCACAATTTTCATACATTTAGAGATAAATTCATTCAAAAAGCAGTGTTAAACTTCCTCTTGTTAGTTCTTGCTCTGTAAATGTTAGATGTTAAATCTAAATGTTATATGTTAAATATAAATGTTAAATGTTAAATATAAATGGTAAATATTAAATCTAAATGTTATGTTAAACCTATATGTTAAATCTTAAACCTTAATATTATATGTTAAATCCAAATGTTTAAATAAAAATGATGCATCTTAAATCTAAATGTTGCACTCTAAATGTCTAGATGATATGCTAATCTGTTCTGCACCTGTGATTACTATTGGCTTTTACTTTGAAAGGCATTGCATTGCGTGTTGTGATGTGCCTTGCCCAACATTGAGGAATTCATGCTACTAGTAGTCATGGGAATTCCGGCTACGCTAGTGCTGCTAATGCTTGTTCAAGAAGATGGGTTTTACTCAGCTACAGTCATGACAAATGTGGTATCCTTGAGTGATATGGAAAGAGATTGAAGTGTCCGTAGTGTGGTTCAGTGTGAGTCAAGGATGTTAAGAAACGTTGCTAGCTGGAGCAGAGATGCATTATTCCCGAGGCTTTAGCTTAGCATTCAGGGTGCATCTTTTTTTGTACACATTGTAACAATATTTGTTTTCGTTTTCCTTTTGATATCACTCAAGGTCACCACATTCATCATGACTGTAGCTAAGGAACAGCTACCTTGGACATCCATTAGCAGAACCGGCAGCTAATGATGTGTTGGTTGGGAGTAAGTCAAATATATGAGTTGGCTCCTTCATGTGAATGATGGGAGCCAGTTCCCGTCTGAGAGCCGATTAGTTTTCTTTTTTTGCTAATTAATATGAATTCATTAATAATTAATCTTAAATGCAGTCTACCCTGAAGATAAGCTTATAATGTTTCACTGTTAAAATGGTTCAGTGCTGCTATATACACATGTAATAGTGTTTGATGTTTTTACATTAATGTTTTTATACCGAATGTAAAATAATGGTATTCTGGAATAAGGTTTAGTATAATTACATTAAAAAAATTAAGTGGTATACATGCACGTATACCAATCATAACTGAAAACATTGCTAAATTTGGCTGAATTATAAAAGCCAGAAGAGACACTAAATGAAGAGCCATTTGGAAGATGAAAGAGCCAACTCTTATTGCTGAGCTGATCCAAATGATCCAGCTAATGGTAGTCCAAGAAGGTTGATTTTCCTCAGCTACAGTCATGATGATTGTGGTATCCTTGAGTAATATCAGAAGAGTTTAAAGTGTTAGGTATTAATTCAAACAATTATGAATGTTTACACAAAAGGATCGTAGCTGAGGAAAATCCACCTTCTTGAACAAGCATAAGCAGCACTATCATAGCCAGAATTCCCATGGCTTTGGCATGAATTCCTCCATGTTGGAGAAGGCACATCACAGCACACAGTGCAATGCCTTTCAAAGTAAAATCAAATAGTAATCACAGGGGCGGGACAAATTAGAATATCTTCTAAACATTTAGAGTGCAACATTTAGATTTAACATTTAACATTTAGGTTTAACATATAACATTTAAATTTATCATTAAAGATTTAAATTTAACATTTTAACATTAAAATTAACATTTAACACAGCCAGGACTAACATGAGGAAGTTTAACACAGTATTTTGAATGAATTTATCTCTAAATGTATGAATAATAAAAGGTACATGCATATTAATGAAATGAAATGAGGAAAAAATCTTCAAAAGAATGATTACATTTTTAATTAGTTGATAGACAATGAAGCATGCAAGTTTTTCTACCTCGCAGGTACATATACTTGGCAGAGAGTCAGCATTTGCACTCTACTCCGAAAACATTGGGAAACTTTAACACATGGAATTCCTCTTTCCAGCTCTTTCCTCCAACCGATCTTAATGCGTGCCCCACCTGCTGCCTGCAACAAAAAAAAATTTAAAAATCACCTCCCGTAAACAAGCCTCATGCTCCCTACACTTCTCTTTAAAAGCAACATTGCACCTTTTTGTTCTAATGGAGAACAACCCATTAAACCCATAACTTCCATAAAGGCAATGACCATGACCAAAATCATTTGAGGCAGAATTCATATGTGTTAGAATCTATGGTGCAGTGTGCTACAGCAGTATTTCTCACTCCTGATCTTTTAGCAAGTTTTCTGATTTTGCACATCTGATTCAACTCATCAGCTCAATAAAACACCTTTGTGAGGATAAAATGGGTAGGTCAGGTCACCGTTTCCACTGTAATGTTCATTTCAATTTCATGCAGGGTGTGTTAAGGAGCTGGTGAGGTAAGTCCGTGAGAAACACACAAAAACAAAAATTCAGAAGAAATAAAGATTCAGAACTGGCAAACACTTCTCTCAAAAATTATGAAGTCCTGTGGAGTTCAAAGGTATTGGGAGTGCAGTTATTCACAGATCATGAAGTGAGAAAATTTTAATAATGGACCCTGGCTTAAAAACCACATTCACACAATGAAGCCTGAAAACTGAGCAGCTCGGTCATATGATCACTGTTATTATTACTCACAACAATGCTTTGAAATGTGTCTTTGTGTTTTTACTTCCTGAATTGCCACATGAATTTGACCCTCTCAGTTCCCTTAGTTTTTCAGCATTTCCTCTTTGCAATTCACAGCTGTGAGGCTTTCACAAAACAACAGGTAACTCCAGGGGAGTGTGTTATTGTACCACAATACATAATTTTATCCAATTATCATTGCAGAATGCAACTTCAGTTTAGTTCAGTGCTCTTTGTAGCAGCTATGACTGGTGGATATTAAGCTAGGGGAAGCACAACTTTCTATTCTGGACTATATCATTCTAATTCCAACAGGAAACAGAAACAATTAATTTTACTGTATCAAGACAGCTTAAAAGGACCTTGCTTTGCTCCCTGACATTTGAATTAGAATCTTGTGTGTGCCTGCCATCTGCCATCTCCTCATAAGACATATAAACAGCAAATTTCAGAAATGAATGCAAACCAACAAACAGAACTTTATACGTTAAAATTTATTTGCAATATTTAGAAGTTAGAACACCAAGCAATTACAACTGGCACGGAATGTGATATGTTGTTAAGTTTGAGATATCTGTCATATTCATTTCCAATTTACTTATTGGCAATTGGTTGCAAGGTTCCTTTCCTTTGAAAGGTCTACCAGTCATCATAAGCCATGTATCCAAACAGGTCAAACAGAGAGCACATTGTCCAATAAACTTTGAGATTTATTTTTTCTGTGCAAAAAGCACCTACCCACACTCAGTTTATTCCCAGTGAAGCCATGCTTCTGGACAGGACTCAAAATGGCATTAAAACCCTGTTATCCAATGAGCATTCGTCTTTTGTCCCATAAAAACCGCAAGTACATGAACACCTAAAAGATAGTAACTGATGCACAGACTTCAATGGGTGTCTGTTTAGCTCTGTGTCAGGGGCATCAAAGGGAATTTTAATGTATGCTCCACTGTTCACCAGAAAACAGTTTGAGTTTAGTGAATAAACAGCATGATTTGCAGTGTACTTGATCATTTGAGTCGCTAAAATATTCAATTGCACCGAGACTGAAGAATAATGACTCTTTGGTAAACATTTCATTGCTACATTTTAATGAAATGTTAGTGGAAGCCAGGCTTACCATGTAGTCTTAAAGCCTTTAGTTTTTTCAGGGGTTAGCAGGTCCCATATATCACTTCTCTCCACACTAGGTGCCTATCCCCATAATGTCATACACTTTTTTCACTGATAACTAAAAAAATGTATGTAGAAACTCATACCATACTGTGAATTAGTAAAAATACTAATGAAGCATACAGCATACATTTATAATATTAATAATTACAAAAGAATAATTATTGCTCTCCAGTATCAAGCTGTTTCTATGCCTAGACTATATATTCCTGCCTAGACTATATATGTCATTATTCATTAAAAAAAAACCTGTTTTGTACACCACACCTAAGCAGACACTATGATTCTTTGTCTTTCTTTTGTTTCTTTATTTCCATTCATTCATATTCAAAAACAGATGGATCACACTAAGTTTTAATGTGTTTTTTGAAAACTACAGATGTGTTATCATGACGAGCAGTACCCTCTATGAATCAGTTAATTTGCACATCTTTTAAAATAATGTCACATACAATACATTTGGTATCCTCAGACATAATACCTAATTTGAAATTCATCACTGGAGTCATAAATACTTCAGTAGGGCTCTCTTAGGTTTGACTAACTAAATAATCCAGTAGTTTGCACTAAAACTGAAGGCTGCTGATGGTATTTTAACCTAATTTGACCTTAAGAATGTCACTCATGCAGACTAGTGTAATGGCTGCCATTTTTCTGGATTTGCACTATAGGATTCCTCAGACAACAGAAAAAAATTTATTCCCTTGAATACTTATTCATTTCACTTTATCACACAGCACACACATATGCCCTTTTTACCCTGTATTTGTGCCTTCCTGAGATATTTACTGCTGGCGAGCACATCTGTTGTAAAAGCTGAAGGTTGAGTTTGTTTGTATGGAAGAAAATTGAAAATTGTATATACTGTCAAAAATATTCATCATTGTGTCATGTCCAAGGTTGTTTGTGAGGAGACAGAGAGATATTGTGTGCAGGGAAAAGCTGTGGTCATAGCATTCTAATAAGTCCTCAATAACTTTGTGTATTCAAATACAACTAATAATAGTTAAAAAAAGAAAACAACTCCAAAGTTTAACTACAGAATATCTTCAAAATACATTTACCTCTAATAAGACCTTAGACCAATTCCATTTATATTGTAGTATGTAATTAACATAAAAACATGGACAATTCACCTTTTCTTTTCAGTAGCCTGTTCTTTTGGTAGTCCAGGCTTGCAGGGTTGGCTGATAAAATGTACATAGCAATAAATGGGCTACAGTCAACAAACAATTTTAAACAAAGAAATTAGATAGATTGTAAATAAATATGAACATATAATAATATAGAATATAGAATAATATAGGTGATATGAAGTATTTTGGGTTAAGTAAAATCTTTGTTGTGTTTTTTATTCATTCATTTGGATTTAGTATCTACAGGGTATATTGTATATGTGGACAGCTTAAATTTTGCTACAGTTTAGAATTCCAATGCATTTTATAATTAAAAATGCTTGTTATTTCATTACAGTTATCATTTCTAATTTCATCCAATGAATATCTTCAAGGTGCCTACACACAGTGAATTGTCCCAAGAGTGACTGCTAAAGATATTTTTGTTCCATGCTACTACAGTGTTTTTCTTTAAAACTAGTAGTGCTTTCCCCTTTGCTAATGTCCTTGCCAAGTATTATTCGTAACAAAGACCTTAGGTTAAATTAAAGTTAATTTAATTATATAAAATTAAATAAAATAAAAATAAAATTGTTAAATTTGCACCGTCATACAGAGTGCACACCATGGGTGATAGTAATTGCAATATTTGACTTTATTACTGTTTTTGTTTTGATTGTGTTATGGGGGTGGATCCCTGAGGTGGTATGTGGTGGGAATCCTAACCCGTTGGCCAGAAACAGCCTGATATAAACGGAACCGAAATGCATGAACATATGAGGTGAGGAACCAGCAATCTCTGGTTGTAGAAGCTCCAACATTAACCAGCTGAGCTATCATTTCTGTGTTGTGACTGGCAGTGATTGTGACAATAAAGCTTTCCCAAGCATAAAGGAAGGGCTCTTGTACTCTTTAAATCCCTTTAAATGACAATAATCCTTTTCTTTCAAATCACAATATTTATTTTCTTTTAAACCGAAATATTCTCCCTTCTCCTTTTATCTTAAACCAAAATATTTTCTCCTTTCTTTGCTCTTCTTTTAACCACAATAGTTTCTCTTTTTACCATTTCTTTCTTTTCTTTTCTTTTCTTTTCAATAAGCTAAATCTCCAGCAGCATGGTGGGTCACCCTGTAATGTCCACGCACTGAGCTGTTACCTCGAGTTTTTTAAGCATGGCTCACAGCTGTGGCATGTTTGCCCCGATTGCAGCCATGTGATCATCGCCTAGCAACTGAGTCTATATTAGGACCCTGGGTTGGCTGCGGCTCTGCCCGAGAGGTGACTAGCAATGCCATAGTGGCTTGCGAGGTTACAGGACCCACCTTCTGGGAATGGCTCCCGATGTTCCCAGGGCCACACTTTGTTCATTGCGGAATTGCCTGATTAACCCCAGGTCCAGGATGTCCTGGGTTGAGACCACAGAGCAATCCTCTGGCCCATACCCCTCCCAATCCACCAGATAGTGGGTAAGTCCAGAATGCTTTGAATTGTAAAGGCCAGCGACCCATCAATGATATGCGGGGGTGACAGAGGACTGCAGAGAACAGGCTTCAAACGTGACACATTAAAATTGAAGTTAATATTCCAGGACCGGGGGAAGTCCAGGAATTGATGATGTGGCTGATCGGGCAGCCCATTGCATGGCCCACAGCAAAAAATCTGGTCCTCTGCCAGGTCCACTAACATCGGCACACCAGTTGCTCTGCCACCAGGACCCCAACCTCCTCCTTCTCCACAAACATAGGCGGAGGGTACCCAAACTGGCACTCAAAAGGCGACATTCCTAGAGCAGAGTGACAGAGGGTGGTATGGCCATACTCCACCCATCAAGGTGTTGTGTCCATGATGAGGGGTTAGCTGAGGGCAAACACCTGAGCGAATGCTCTAGGCCTTAATTGATCCTCTCGGTCTGACCATTCCACTCGGGGATAAATCCCGAGGACAGACTAGCAGTGGCCCTGAGGAGTTGGCAAAAGGCCTTCCAAAATCTGCTGGCAAATTGCGGGTCCCTGTCAGACACCACAACCGTGGGGAGCCCATGCCCCTGGACCATGTGCTGTAAGATGAGTTCGGTTGTCCCCTTAGCAGATGGGAGCTTGGGTAATGGCATGAACTTGTATGCTTTATAAAAACAGTCAGCACACACCAAGATGACCTAATTCCCCTGAGAGACTGGCAGGCTGGTCACAGAGTCCATGGAGACATGCGACCATGGATGTGAAGGAACAGGGAAAAGCCAAAGGACTTGTGGATGAGTGTGTGTCTACTTGTCCCAAGCTCAGGTCTGACAGGTGGCCACAAAAGCCCTAATGTCCCTATCCATGCCTGCACACCATAAGTGTCACCACAGAAATACAAGGGTCCAGACTGCCCCTGGATGAGTGGCTAAGGGGGATGTGTGGCCCCAGGATAGCACCTGGGGCCTGACAGTGGAAGGAACATAGAGCCTCCATGGAGGGCCCCATCCCAGGTCAGGTTCCCACCAGAGGGCATCCCAGATTACCTGTTCCAGACCCCACTGCAATGGGGCCACAATCCACAGAGGTGGTAAGATTGGTTCGGGAATGGGCTCTAAGATGTCCAGGTCGCACTGCCTAGAAAGAACATCTGGCTTCAAGTTCCTTGTGCCCAATCAATAGGATTAAATTAAATCAAACTGAGTGAAGAACAATGCCCACTTGGCCTGTCAAGGGTTCAAGCACTTGCCCTGCTGGATGTATGCCAGGTTCTTGTGGTCTGTCCATACGAGGACCTGATGGTTAGCCCCCTCGAGCCAGTGTCTCCATTCCTGTACGGCCAACCTTACTGCCAAGAGTTCTCTATCCACAACATCATAATTTCTCTCTGGAGGGGTGAGCCGGTGAGAGAAATAGGCACAAGGGTGCAGCAACCGGTCTGTGCTGCCAGGCTGGAAGAGAACACCAATGTCCAAGGTGTCCACCTTGACTATAAATTGGGCTTTAGGGTCGCGCATATGGAGAACTCGAGCCACAGTTAATCTCGCCCTGATGTTATCGAATGCCCTATGTGCCTCTGCTGTCCAAGAGAACCCCTTCAGGGATTTTTTGGTTAGTGTGCTGAGTGGGGTGACTAGGGTGCTAAAATTTCTAATGAACTGCCTGAAGAAATTAGCTAACCCCAGAAATCGATGCACCAAGTGGACCGATGTCGGGTGAAGCCACTCCACAACTGCTTTGATCCTTGCTGGATCCATACTGAGTCTCCCTTGGGACACCATGAACCCCAAGAATGAGATTGTGGGCATGTAGAACTGTGATTTCTCCAGCTTGACATACAGTTGATGTTGCAAGAGCAGCTGAAGAACCACCTCGCATGGACCCTGTGTTCATTTAGAGGCACTGAATATCAGTATGTCATCTAACTATATGAAGACATAATGGTAGAGGGTCCTGCAGAACACCTCATTGATGAAGCATTGGAAGACCGTGGAAGTGTTCACCAGGTCAAAGGGCATAACCAGTTATTCACAGTGCCCGGTCGGCATGATGAATGCGGTATTCCATTCATCCCCTGCCCTGATGTGGACTAGATTATAGGCACCGCACAGGTCCAGTTTAAAAAAACTTTGGGCCGGTGCAGGCATTCAAAGGCTGAATTCATCAAAAGCAGAGGGTAACGATCCTTCTGGGTAATGGCGTTCAGGCCCTGGTAATTGATACAGGGTCTCAGGTCTCCTCCCTTCTTCTTCATGAAGAAGAAACCTGCCCCTACCGGAGACCCTGTTGGTCAGATGAACCCCATTGCTAGGGCTTCTCTGATATACTCCTCCATCGCTGCGTGTTCAGGAGGCAAGAGGGAGAATAACCTGTCCTGAGGCGGGAAAGTCCCCCGAAGCAGGTCAATGGCACAATCAAAGGACCTGTAGGGTGCCAAGGTCTGTGCCTTACCCTTTGAAAATACCTCCTGGAGGTCCCAATAATCTGGGGGAACTCCAGAGAGGTCTATAGGGTCAGGTGGGGGCCCAGTGAGAACCTGCATGTTCTTCAAGCAGCTCTGGGCACACCATGAGCCCCATACTGGGATCGATTGTGTCACCCAATTAATGCGAGGTTTGTGGTCCTGTAGCCACGGATGCCCCAGTATCAGCTGCAGCTCTGGTACTTGGGAGGGTGACAAAGAATAACAACCCCAACAGAGTGATGCCCTAACTGAAGGAGTACTGGGCTGTTCTGTTCCCTGAACCCAATGACCTGCTGTCAAGAGCTGCATTTGGGATGGGTTGGGGGAAAATCTCAATTGGTAGGCCTAATCTGTAGGCCAATGACTGATTGAAGAAGTTCCCCAGAGCTGCTAGCTCATCCTTGATGTCTTCTTAGCCCAATTTATGAACACTGCCTAAAGGGCCACATCTTCGAGCCCGAGGCAGCTGCTAGAGTCCGAAAATCAATGGCGTAATCAACCACTGAGTGACTGCCCTGGAGGATTCAAAGCAGGGAGGATGCCCTTCCCTGGGGCTGGGATGATAAAATGTGACTCTGAGGTAAGGGATAAAAGCCTGGAGTGGGGGGTGAGCTTATTTTGCCACACTGCAGTGGCACATGCCAGTGCCCTCACAGACAGCAGGGCTATCATAAAGGCTATCTTGGCTCAATTAGTGGGAAACAGGGAAGGCTGTATTTCAAAAACTAAGTAACACAGCATGATAAAAGGATTACAGGAGATTCTCCCTTGTCCTTTTCTTTCAAACCAAAATACTCTCCCTTCTCCTTTTCTTTTTTTCTCTCTTGTTCTTTTCTTTTCTTTTCTTTCCTTTTAAGCCAAATCTCCAGCAATGTGGCGTGGCACCATTAAATCTCTGCATGCCGAGCTGTGTTGCCTCAAGTCTTTTAAGCATGGTTCACAGCTGTGGCGTGTTTGCCCCGATTGCGGCCATATGATCGTCCCCTAGCAACTGGGTCTATATTAGGACCCCGGGTTGGCTGCAGCTCTGCCTGAGAGGTGACTGGCATCGCCATAGTAGCTTTCAACATTACAGATTGTCTTGGTAACAGAAAAAGACACATGGCCCATTTTTTTAATTTGACATGTAGCAGCTTGTGAAATGCAGAAGCATTGCTAAAGTTTTGTGAATTTTCCAAATATCTTTGTATTTCAGACTTGGATGAAATAGCCTATGAAAATGAAGGGATTATGTAAAAAATGTCTGTAACTCCTTGTTATGTGCAAGAGATGAGGTGGGAATTACTGTATAAACATGCTCTGTATTGCACTTGAACTTGACATAGAGACTCACTAATCGAGAGAATTTTGCTTGAGTATCTTGGGCAGAGTGTTTACCAAATAATTGTTAATCTCTAGCATATTGTTACCTATGTCAGTTTCCCTACCGTAGAGTTGGTGTGAACGGTGTCTTAGCTGCTACCTCCTAAGTGTAACTATTTTGTGTATTACTGATTTTAATTTCATCTAATATTTTGCATTCAATTTGTGGATAGGTACTCAGTGCTGCTTGTACATACTCACATACTCACATAGAAGAGATTCTCTGTATAGACACACTAGGTTAGGGGCATATGCCACCCTCTGTACTTTTGGTACAGGTAGATGTGGTGATAGGCAGTATAGGAGTTTTGTTCATTTATTTTCTTTGGCACCATCCGTTGTCCACTACATCTGAAACAGGGAAAATCAAATTTGTCACTTTTTGAGACTCCAGGCATAAACAATTGACCTAATTGTTTTTCTCTCAGTACTACCATACTGATTGTATTATTGGTTGTACACCACACTGTAAACTATTACCCTTTCCATGTATGTAAAGAATTCCACAGATGTGGTAAAGTTTTTCCCCAACTGTAATCCTCTTGTCTGCATTTATGTCTCCCGTCAGCCAATGTCTGTTCAGTGTGTTACTCCTTTTTTCCTTGACATACCTACTTACCCAAAAAAAGGAATCTAACACTCAAACAGTTAATGCAATATTTTTTTGTTAAACTCCTTGAATTAATGCTTAAAGTCTACACTTCAATCACATCTTGATGACTTCTTTTCAAATCCACTGTGGTGGTGTACAGAGATAAATTGTGTCACTCTTCAAATACTTTGGAGGGGATTGTAAAACCTCATATAGTATATATTTCCTCTTTAGCCTCTTTTCCTCTTTAGCGTAGAGGACACAATGGCCATGATTTCCAAAACACTTTTATATGTGGACATGTTAAGACCACCGCACACTTTTTCACTTTGAGTCAGCCCATTTCAGATGAAGCTGGGTCAAGAGAAATCAGCAGCATTTCTGGATGTTGATATATCGCTTTTGCTTTGTATTTGTAGATGCAGTGACAAACTATGTTTATGAACAGTGGTTTTCCAAAGTGTTCCCAAGCCCATGTAATATTGTCCTTTATGCAGTCATGTTGGTTTATAATGCAGTGCTGCCTGAGGGCTTGATGGTCATATGCATTCAGTATTGGTTTTTGGCCTTGCCCCTACCTTCAAATATTTATCTGGATTCTCTTAACCTTTGAATGTTTTAATTAACTATCTTTAAATGTTTGAATAAAATATCTGAATATCTGATCCAAGATGGCTGCGCAGCAGTAGCACACCACGGCCACTCCGGATCCAAAATGGTGGTATTTTGTGCTATTTTATTTCTTGGCGCAACTTGGCTCACTGCGTTTTGTGCTGACAGGAAAGCAGCTCTGTGCTGTAAGACTTGCAGTGGTGGCTTGTGTGTTTGCATCAACATGGAATGGTGCAAGAACTCTGTGCTAGTTTCTAGCTACTGCTCATCGCTTGTGGAGTTTGTGACTGTTAGATGCAGGCCATTTTATTTACCTCGGGAATTCACCACCATGCTCATTGTCGTAGTGTACATTCCCCCCAGCGCTAATGCTAAAGATGCACTCTATGAGATGTACAGGGACATTACCGAGCTGCAGAATGCACACCGAGCTGCAGAATGAACTGGAGAATTCAACCATGCAAATGAAAGAAGTAGGCCTGAACACCTCTCTCTGCAACTGGATCCTGAACTTCCTGACTGAAAGACCTCATTCAGTCCGGATTGGGAACAGTATCTCCAGCACCATACTGAGCACTGGGGCCCCCCAGGACTGTGCACTCAGTCCACTACTGTTCACTCATGACTGTGCAGCAATGGACAGCTCAAACCACATCATCAAGTTCGCCGATGACTTGACTGTGGTGGGTCTCATCGGCAAGAATGATGAGTGAGCATACAGAGAGGAGGTGCAGCAGCTAACGGATTGGTGCAAAGTCAACAACCTGTTTCTGAACATGTACAAAACCAAAGGGATGATTGTTGACTTCAGAAGAGCATGGAGCGACCACTCTCCACTCAACATCGACGAATCCTCTCTGGAGATTGTCAAAAGCACCAAATTCCTTGGCGTTTACCTGGCAGAGAACCTCTCCTTGTCCCTCAACACCAGCTCCATCGTCAAGAAAGCCCAGCAGCATCTCTACTTCCTGCAAAGGCTGACAATAGCCCATCTCCCGCCACCCATCCTCACCACCTTCTACAGAGGGATTAATGAGAGCATTCTGAGCAGCTGCATCACTGTCTGGTATGGAAACTGCATCGTATCAGACCGCAAGACCCTACAGCGGATAGTGAGAACAGTTGGAAGATCATCAGAGTCTCTCTTCCCTCTATCACTGACATTCACCATACACGCTGCATCCGCAAAGCCACCAGCATTGTGGATGACCCCACACACAAACTCTTCACTCTCATGCCATCTGGCAAGAGGTAATGAAGCATTCTGGCCCTCACTGCCAGACTCTGTAATAGTTTCTACCCTCAAGCCATCAGACTCCTGAACACTCAGGGACTGGACTGACACACACACACACACACAAAAATGTACATTCATCTACCTCTACAATTTTGCACATTAAATTTGGATTAACGCTGCACTGTCTTGTCTCGTGATGTCTGCACTGTCTTGTGACAGTGTCTTGTCTTGTCTCGTGATGTCTGCACTGTTTGTAGTGTTTGCACATTTGCACACTTACACTTTGTTGCGTCTGCCATGTTTGCCCATGTTTGCACACATGCACTTTGTTGTCTTCAAACATCACTATGTGTGTTCTTATTGTGATATGAGATCAGAATCTGTTGTAGCTGAGAAATGAACATTTAAGTATGTTTCAATGATTTTTTTCAGATCAAATTCATCCAAAATAATGCTGAGATGGTTCATTAACACTTTTGAGTTGTTGGAAGAATTGTGTTGGAAATGGATTGTCATGATATATTTGTGAGCTCTGCCATGTGCAGCGTGCTCCTGATGATCGCCGTCGCGTACAGCACTGCAGCACGCACTTCCAAGTTATGCCGTGTACTACAACCTTGAACTACCATTCCCAGAATGCTCCCAACCAAGATGACCGACCTACACCCAGGATTTGCATGACGTGACTGTTAATTGATGCAGGTGTATCCAATCTACACACACGCTTGCACAGTTTAAAAGGTCTCTCATTTACACTTAGTTTGCGAAGCATTAGTTCAAGTAGGCTTCTGTGTGGCTGTTTATGTTTTGGACTGTGAGTTTGACCTCTGACTTTGTACCTTTGCCTGTCTGTGTTCGTAAACACGTTTTGCGTTTACTGCCTTCTCCTACCTGCATGTGTCCAGCCACAACCTGCAAACCTGACAAGGATTAACTTTATTTATCTATCTATTTATTATTATTATTATTAGTAGTAGTAGTAGTAGTAGTAGCAGCAGCAGTGGCGGTTTTTGATATGGGCGACATGGGCCGTTGCCCAGGGTGGCATCGTGGTGGGGGCAGCATCATGGGCATCAGCAAAAAAAAATGTTTTGTTTTGTTTTGTTTTTTGCACGCCCATGCTGCCCTGATATTATGCCTGTGCATTTTTGGGATTGCATGAGCACCGATCGGTTTTCTATTGCCCATTTGCGGGGAGTAAGGGCGCCCTCCATTTGCGAGGTGCGCCTGCTGGGCAGGGGATTCTCTGGCTGGCTGGAGTAGCATCTAATAACCAGCTCAAAGAATAAAACAAAATAAAAACAAACAAACAATCACAAAAGCACCAGACATTATGATATAGACTTATAATTTGCACCGATGTGTTTTCTAAATTCTGTCACACCCATATATGCGGGAAGTGAGAGTGAGGGCCCTCGGTGCGCCTGCTTGCTGCTGCTGCTGTGCTGAAGTCTCACACACAACCTGTCGAAATCGGAGGGGGGCGGGGTGCTTCCAAATAAAGCACATTTCATTCATAATATTGTCAATCCAAGCCCATTATGTCACAATTAATTTTTCCTGGGTTGTGCGAAATTTCAGAAAAAAAACCCTATACAAACCGAATCTGCGCACTAAGGTGTAGGCCTGTTAGTTTACGTTGTGGTGATTCTCGGGTTGGGGGATGGGTGTTGATACTGGAGTGCAATATTAACACTGATGGAAGATGGACAAGAAAAGGTCAAAGCCATCAATCAATAAAATCAATAAAATGCTTGTTATACATATAATTCTGAATATTTGATAAATTTGGCAAAATTATATGTTTGTTTTAATTATGAAAATGATGCATGCATGTATCAGAGTTTTATATTGGGTTTCTATTCAGGGGCACTTCTAAAATATTTTGGAGCACCCTCTGCCACTGCCACTGCCCAAGATGATGAGCCGCCCACCTCCTCAGCCACATATGTGTCTCCACAAATGTCTGATCCTGAGGATGAAGACCCAATTGCGGCCACTTCAGGTGTGATTGTGTGTAGCCTGAGTGTGTGTGTGTGTTGCATAATATTTTGCAAAGACTGTTCTGCCACTTTAAATGTTGTGTATTCCAAGTAACTTGTGTATACTAATGCAAATGTATGCTCATAGAAATGCATAGAGCTGAACCCCCTGAGGATGAGCCCCTGCCTATGGACCCTGCAAACTGGCCTTCAGATATCACTGACAGCATTCGATTACAGCTGGTTTGTAAAGGACCAAGTAAGGTAGCACCTGACTTTGTTTTTCCTAGAAATGAGGGTGATGGAAGAAGTTGCCACCACCAGTATTTTAAGAAAACACTAGTTAGTGGTGAAAAGATGTCTAGAAGCTGGCTAGTATATTCTGAGAAAAACAACAGTCTTTTTTGCTTCTGCTGCAAGCTGTTTTCTAAAAGACATATCAATTTGACAAGTTCTGGACTGACAGATTAGAAGCATGCCAGTTCTCTTCTCACCTCACATGACAATAGTCCTGAACACCATAACTCCAGGGAAGCATGGAAAGAACTGGTAGTGAGGATTAAAAAACATGAAACAATTGACAAACAAGAGATGGCTCTTCTGCAGGCTGAGAAAATAAGATGGAGAAAGGTGCTGACTCGTCTCACTGCTATCATTCAGTCTCTCGCAATCAGAAATTTAGCACTAAGGGAACACACAGAAACATTGTTTTCTCCATAAAATGACAATTTTCTAAAAGAAGTTGAACTCATGGCAAGGTTTGATCCCATAATGCAAGAGCACATTAACCGTGTCCAGAAAGGCACTTGCAGTCACACCAGCTATCTCGGTCACCATGTACAAAACGAACTCATTGATTTGTTGAGTAGCAAGATCACAATGGTTGATGATATCAAGCTGGCAAAGTTTTTCTCCAGATATAAGCTACACTGAACAGCTGTCAGATGTGATTCAGATTGTGTCATTACAAGAGAAGCCCCATTTTAAGGAGTATATATACACCAATATATATGAGATATATATCTCATCCATATGTATATATATATATATACACCAATCACATTAAAACTATTACCAAAAAAAAACATTAGTTACTAAAACATTTTAGTTACTAAAACTAAAAACATTAGTTATCTCATTACAATGGCACCTGTCAAGGGGCAGGATATATTAGGCAACAAGTGAACATTCAGATCTTGAAGTTGATGTGTTCAAAAGACTACTAGTGAACTGGCAACAGGGTTATGGGGAATGAAGGCTAGCCGTTAATAAAATGTTAATGCTGTTTATTGATAAAGGTAATAGAACACAATGCATCGCAGCTGGCTGTGTATAGGGCTGCGTAGCTGCACGTTGGTCAGAATGCTCATGCTGACCCCTGTCCACCACCAAATACATCTACAATGGACACCTGAGCATCAGAACTGGACCATGGAGCAATGGAAGAAGGTTTGCGTGGTCTGATGAATCACTTTTCTTATACATCATGTAGACAGCCGGGAGTGTGTGTGTTGTTTACCTGGGGAAGAGATAGCATCAGGATGCAAGAAGGCAAGCTGGCAGAGACAGTGTGATGTCTCTGCCAGCTTCTCTGGGTAATGTTATTTGGGGAGACTTTGGGTCCTGGCATGTGGATGTTATTTTGACCCCTATTTTGTTATTTTGACTTTGTACTACCTACCTAAACATTGTTGTAGGCCAAATTCACAAAGACATGGTGCTTAGTGATTTAATGTGGAATCCTGCAGCAAATATGTATTTGTGGATTGCTTTAATTACTTATATTTAAAGGTAAAACCAATATTTACACAAATTTGTGCATATGTACAGACTTAGCTTGGCCTCATTATGCCCAAGGCCTCTCATTGATTCTGGGTCTAATCTTTTATTAATGCTAGAATTGTCCAGTTTCTAGTATTTATCCATAATCACACACTGACCCAAATTGGAATGAGCAAAAGCAGAAGTAGTTTAGATTACTATTTAGAATAAATGAGCTTAAACTTTTCCCTTTCCTTTATTAAGATTTAATTTGGTGGCAAGCATAGATTGCAAAAAAGCATTCATACATTCCGAAGAAGTATTTTAGAAAAGAAAAAAAGCTAAATGAACTTTCATATGACCACACATTTGCGTTTTCAGCCAACATTAGCAAACAGTAATTTTATCTTTGTCAGCACGTGCTTATTGGAAAATAATCAACAGTAAGTTCCAGTCCACTAATTTGATTGGTTGAGCAGCATTCCAAGAGTGTTGATATTTCCTGATAACAGCACTGGGACATTTCAATGTGTGTATCACTCTGCTCAGTTACAACAGTAGTGTTAGCATGCTGATATTCATACACTGCAGCACTCTCGTATGACATTGCTTAATTAGAGAATGAGTTAGAGATACAAAATCAAGTGAAAAATGTCTAAACTTCGTGCACATAAAAATCTTAATCTCATTTTATTCCAGACACCAATATGCAATATGCTTCTATGCAACAATAGTCATATGTGCACCAAGCTTAGTTTTACACTTCAAACTGATTTTCTGCACTTTCTGTGAGTGGTTCAAATGTTTCTAGCTACAAAATACAATTTTTATAAAAGGTGTCATTCTAGGCTTATAAACAGTATTTATTAACACTGCTGCAGTGGAGAGTTTGTAATAATTTCAAAATTAGTTAAACCGCTGTCATAAATAAGTGGCCATAGATGTCTACTTCCATACCCATACTCATTGTCAGAAATCAAACAAATCTATTTTCACTGCTTTGGCTACATGACCTTAGAAAATTATATCCAGTGTGAACTGAAAAGCATTGTGTAACAGTTCTGATTTGATGTCTATGTCATGTTGCTTCTGGTGTAAAACAGACTTTATATAGCTTTTTATGTAGCTGACTATATGGTCAGAAAAATCATTTACTGAGCTCACTTTTTTTTTTTTTTTTTTAAGTGCTTTAGCATTTCTTGATGGAGAATTTCTACATATATAGATGATGGGTAATTTCAGCATGGTGTCAGAAAATGACATACTAAAAGGGTTTGAGATTAATTTTAGCTCAATTGCTGTAGTTTTCTTCATTTAATATTTTAGACTAGCACTCAAATTCACTGGAGACAGCACAGAGAAAACATTCTTGAGCCCCATAAGGCTAATGATGAGGTTTGTAACTACTGATGTGAATCTCACAAATGAGACCTTAGCTTTTATAACTTTCCATGCAGTCATGTAATTGATCAGCTCCTGATCTGTGACATGATTGGCTGAAATTTGACTGGTGTTTTTGTACAGCTCTGTGATGGGAGAGTAAGTTGTGCTAATAAGGTAGAAAGCAGGTGATGTCTATTTGGCTCTGATTAGAAATGGTTCAGATATACCACCATAATCTAGTGTAAAATAAATTGTTCCTTGAGGAGTCAGAAGAGATGAAAAGATATCAAATGAGTAATAGAAGGTGTGGGAGATTTTTGTACCCATTCAGGGTTCAGCCTAGGAAAAAACACTTTCATGCTGCAAGATGTTGTCAGCTCATTTCAGTCCTATGGTTTTAATTTATAGCCTATTGAACCATACTAAAAACACACTTTGCTAAAAAAACAAAACCACACACATTTCTAGCTTATCTTGGCAAGTTCTTTCAAAGGTGGAAAATAAGGGTTATCATAACAGAGAACATTTATCTAGCAAAAGTGATTTGATCTGACAATGGGCTTAATTTATCAAGCTGGATATGAATGGCTTTGTTTGCAAATTGTTCTTATGAACATATACAAAAGAAATCTGGTATTCATGAAAATTCTGTAAATTCAGATGTCTATATCCTTAAGTCGGTGTATGTTTACACATAATTTAGTTATCCACATTGACCCCTATGGCTGCAATAAGCTTTTTCCAAGCATCACAGTTTAAGGTTGATGCCTTGCCCCATGACAAACCCATCTCCTCCAGTTCAGACAGGTTCCATTCTCTGACCATTCTATGCCAGGTTGTCCTCGGCATGCCCCTATTTCTCTTGTCATATTGAGTCCATTTGAAGTCAGTTTTAGGTATACTGTCATTGGATATTCTCAGGACATGGCTGAGCCATCTGGTCCTGCTTGATTTCTAGGGACAAGTTATTACAGCTTGTTTTCTTGTACAGGTCTTCATTGGATATTTTCTTTGGTAGTAGATGTTGTAGATCTTCCTAAGACAGCTATTGTGGAAGGCATTGATTTTGTTTTTCTGCACCACTCTCAAGCACTCAAAGACATAGAGAAGTACTGGTTTAACATTGCTGTTATATAGCCTGATCTTAGTTTTGATGCTATACTGTTTATTTTTTCAGATGTCATGGAGTCCACTGTAAGCACCTCGCGCTTTGGTAAGGCAGGCCTTTTTTATCTTTTCTGTTATGCTACTGAGATATGTGAAGTCTTCAACATTCTCCAAATACTCACCATCAATGGTAATTGGTAAGTCAACTGGTGTATTTATACACATTACTTTGGTCTTCTTCTTGTTAATGTGGAGAACACTTTATTTGCAAAGCTTGAGTCTATCAGTCTTCATTTGGAGGTTACCTTTCATGAAATTAAAGTTAGGTCATCAGCAAAGTCAGCAGGTGCTCAATCTGTGCAAACATGTTCCAGTGAATGCACAGTCAGATGTTGTTTGATGCATAACCCAGTCATTGGTCATCAGGAATAGGATTGGCAAGAGAATATACCCCTGTTGCACTCCAGACTTTACTTCAAACATTTCTGTGAAAGTGTTATCTAGAATGATGTTACAAAGTGGTCATAGAACTTCCTAATGAGGTTTATCAGACTCTGGCTGATTCAGCACCTCTTCAAAGTGCTGAACCCATCTCTCAGCTTGTTTCTTCTCTGCAGCAATGATCTTTCCCTGTTTATCTTTGACTGGCATAGTGTTAGTGTTATGTTGACCCCAGAGTTGTTTGGTGATCTTGTACACCTTGCTCATCACTCCTGTGGCTGTGGCCTGTTCTGCTTCACTTGCCATATTCTCATTAAAGTCTCTTTTGTCCCTTCAAGCACACTTTTTGACCTGGATGTCTTAGCCTAGATTGCTTAGCACTTAGGAGTTTGTTCTTGGCATCCTGTCTTCCTTCTATTTCTTTCCAGGTAGCAGGTGTTAATCATTCCTTATCATTTTTCTTCCTGAAGCCAAGAATCTTCTCTGTTAACACTTTGTAGACAATCTTGATTTCCCATTTAGTTTCCACAACATCTTGATATTCTCCTTCAACACTGTTAATTAATTAATTAATTAATCACAAAGTATGCAATTAATTAGTTTTTTTTTTCATCACTTGATATATATGGCAAATCAACCCAAATTTTTTTAAGACAAGTTAAGAAGAAATAAGAAATGCCACCATATTGAAAGAGGACTGGCTGGTCTGTATATATGGTAGAGGTAAGCCAAGGTGGAGCAAATCTCAGAATCGATGTTATTGGATGAGTTAGCTCATGCTGAACCAGATATGAGATTGAGACCATGGAGGATGGAAGAGGATAGAAGTAGTGTATTACTTTTTCAAAGTAATGTGTTATGTATAATACATTACTTTTTTTTATTACAAAATCAGTACAAATTTTAGTACAACACTGGTGAGGACCCTGTTACAGCACATCAGCACCACTTCATGTGTCTATAAAGCAAAGGTTTCTGGCACTCATTTTCATCCTTCCATTTAATTTAAATAGCAAGTTTTATTTTTACCTTTTGCAATGATTGGCATATTTGCTTTACACTTGAACTCATGCTTTTTAGAGTTGCTGCAATGTCCTCCACTGCACAGAACATAGCATCCTGCTTTTCCAAGACAACCTCAGTGAGAAGTATTGGTATCTCTCCATATTTTGGGCTTTTCAGGTGCTGTGATTCTGCTGATTTCAGTGCTAAATAATTTTTTTCCCTTATAGATGTGATTCAACAGTACTCCCACTTCTGTCTTTTATTGCATTTTAACCATTTAGTAATCATTTTGTGCTTACTGCTCTGAAAGCTTTGCCTATTATGGAGTTTTGTGGGGGGTCACTAAATGCAAAATATGTGTGCTATGCAAAGAATATGGAGAAAAGCAGCATTTCTGAATTTTTTGTAAATATGGGGGAAATATTTAGCTAACTTTGGCTTATGCAAACATTTGCACACAGCTTTACAAAAAGATTGATGAATTGATAAATGTCATCATATGTACCTTCCTGGCAATAGGTAATGCTAGTTTCGTTTTTCTTTTTTTTTTCTTTTTTACATATAATATCATGCTGATATTGTAATCTAAAGTTTAGTCTAAGTTATAAGTTTAGTCTGTTATATAATTATCTGAAAAATATCAGCACAGGCCTAATTTAATATAGGCCAAAATATAAAAGCTGAAGAAACTTTACTGAAAATTTAGAAAACTAAAGAAAGATTTATGACTCTTGACCACAGCCATCTTAAAATATTAAAATTCATACCAGTCAATACTTTTACATATTTGTATGCGTATAGTTCAGAAGCAGTTAAACATCCAGGAGGCTAAATTCAATGTGAAACACTGAATGCCATGAATAAAAAAAAATCACTTTGACCTAAGAGATATAAATCATTTCCAAAATTCAAAGATGGAGACTAAATGCTAAAAGCAAATGTATATGGCATTCAGGGCAGTCTCTGAACGGGGTTACATTAGCAAAAATTCTAGTGGAATTCAAAACATCCTGAAGAGTCAATGGAAGACCTGTGATACATAAATAAAGGCTAAAACCTCTAATGCTGACTAATGTTGAAAGACAGGCACAGAGCAGACTTTATCCAGTCAGCCATTTATTAATCTCTTTGAAACTTTTTTTAACCTCCATCTCCCATCACCCATCTCCACCTTGTCACTCTGAAATCTTAGACCTCAGAAGGGATATTGCCAAAATTTTTGGATTCAGTAGACACTGGTGAATAGGAGAAGTATATATTTCCTTCTTTGCTGTATATAAAAATACAATACTAACACATGGATAGAAGAGCAGAACTTTTTCTTTCTTTCTTTCTTTCTTTCTTTCTTTCATTCTTTTTTCTTTTTTCTTTCTTTCTGTCTTTCTTTCTTTCTTTCTTTCATTCATTCATTCAATCATTTTTTTTGTTTTTTGATTTCTTTTACTGTATTTTTAATTCACTTCAATTAGGTTTTTCTCAATTTATTTGTATAGTGATTTTAACAACAGACATTGTCACAAAGCAGCTTCACACAAGTATATAAATTCTAAATATAAACTTCTAAATCTATATATTTATCATATATCCCTAATGAGCAAGTCTTAGGTGATTGTGGCAAAGAAAAACTCCCAGAGACGACAAGAGGAAGAAACCTTGAGAGGAACAGACTCAATAGGGAACCCATCCTCATTTGGGTGGCGCTGGATAGGGTGATTGCAACTAACACACTTCTGTATGTTACTGCTGAATGTTAAATGGTCAAAAAAGTACATTTGCATAATTCAATATAGTTTTAACATAAAGTCTATTCTGTTGCAGCTGATTCACTGAGGGAGATTTAATGGTAAGACAGTTCAAGGTAATTTAAGTTCTATGCCATTGTAGCAGAACAGTTTGTCAACAGCAGTTCAACACCATCCTCACAGTTCTATATGTATGTTGAGGCAGTTCATATGGGGCCATTCTCAACAGGAGCTGTATTCCCCACCCCCGCCCACCCCCATTTTTAAATTTTATTTGTAAATTTTATTTGAAATATGAAATAATTTTATTTCCCACTTTGAGTGAGCTTATGCTCATGATAGCCTCAGATTCCTGTTCTTGATTGACAGGAGTGGAACCCAATGACATCTGCTATTTTAGAACATCCCCTCAAGGTTGAATGTTTCATACATGCTGAGATGCTTTTCTGCTCACTATGGCTGTTAAATGTGATTATTTGAGTTACTATATCATTCCTGGCAGCCATCTGGCAATTTTCCTCTTACGTTTCCTACCAACAAGGTGTTTTCACCTACATAACTGGAGATCACTCAATGTTTTTTGTTTTTCACAAAACGAGGTCAGCAGTTTATGAAATTCTCAAATCAGCTCATCTGATACCAACATCCATACCAAGATCAAAGTCCTAGAGATCACACTTTTTCTTCATTCTGATTATTTAACATTAACTGAAGCTCTTTACCCGTGTGACCTGCATGACTTTTTGCATTGTCATGCTGTGATTGGCTGATTAAATAACTGCATGAATGTGCAGATGTACAGTTGTTCCTAATAAACTGGACAGCATCTTTATACACCACACTATGCAAGATGAATAAATAATTTTATACCAACATTAGTGAATGAATCTGAGGCTTTATATTAAGAACAATGATTATTATTTAAAATTTTGTTATACTGCTATAATCAGAAAACTGAGACTTCATCCAACCATGAACAAAACAGCCCTAGTTTTGACCATAAATGGTTTTGTGTAATTTTCTCCAATAAATATTTGCCTGTACTTTTGCAGTTTGATCAGAGATTTACTGAAGCCATCTGTGAAGGCTTTACTCTGAATCCTCTGAGTTTATCACTTGTTGTTTCTGATGCTTGTTTTATTGCTTCAATTCTGATCCAGATCATGTGGAAAATCTTGTAGTAAAACTAGGCAACTGGACTTAAATTTTAATATAACTTCAGTAATTTAAGGCTCTTCAACATTTCTGCTGGATGATTGAACATTATTTGGCATTTAAACGCCATTGGCCAGATGCAAAATGTGATTTGATGTGACTCCAATGTGCTAGCAATACATTTAAGATTAACAAACTGTTTAGTACAGTTCAAATATTCTAGATTTAGATATAATAAGCCTACATTTTTTTATGGTAGTAACAAACATATTTATATGATAAATAATTTAAAAAACAAAGGAACATGAATTGCACTGACTTACCAGTCAAATGGGAAGTAATGTGTTATTATAAGGAAAAGTCCAATCCAGGGTTGTTTAATATGGCTCATCATGAAGCAGAGGGTCTGATGCATGACTGTACATGCAAAGACAGCAGCAACACAATTGGAATTTTACAGACCCATGCTGCATAATTTATGTATATTTGGAAGATTAAAATGTGCTGGTCACTACATGGCACATCAGAGCCAAACATACCTGTCTGTCACATTTCCAAGTTGAGTTGTAACACTTTTATTGATTGTATGCACAGTGACATTAAACACACATGAGGTCTGTCTCTCTTAAAACTGTCCACTGTTGTGATTATTGGGCTATGTCTCCATGGGCTGTCTCAAATAAAAACTCTGACCTTACATGCAAAAGAATTCAATAATTCATAAAATCCACACAACTGATACTGGTATAGGTTAGCCCTTTGTGTGGCGGATTGTATGGCAATTAATGCCATGTGCTTAGTTTTGTTTTGGTTTTTGTTCTTGTGCAGTTTAAGTCTGAGTTTTCCAAATTCTGTTCCTGTGTTCAGTTCACTTCACCTCAGTTGAGTTATATATGACCTCAATTTATGAAAGACAAACAATAAAAACTGCATTAAATATGCAAAAGTAGAAATACAATAGAATATTTTTTGTGCTTTTTACCTTGTGTGCAAATTAAGCATCTATTGCTCCTGGACCTAGGAAGCCTATACCTTCTTCCTGGAGGGAGTAGTTTTCATTCTTCATTTAGGTGATTTACTGAGGTTATTCACAATATTTCTGGCTTCAAAAATATTAGCAAGGGCAGACTACTACTCTTGGAAAATCTTGCTAGCAATCTTAAACAATCTGTAAAACAAAGTATTATAAGTTCCCTGATAATATTAAAAAAAAAAAAAGAATTAATCATCTACCTATCATGGTATAAATGATGGAATCTCCTGGTTTTGACCTTCAGCTGTTTACCTTATTTTTGCATATGGATTATTCTTGTGTGATGTTGCATGCCTGCAAGTGTCTTAGCCCCTGCTACAGAAACTGATTACATTGTTCAATTAACTCAAATAAAGCATATAAGAAGTTTACACTCTTTAGTTCTGCCTCTTACTGCTGGTTACACTTAAAAATATAAAACACTTTTTTCACTTTTTTCTTTAACTTTTTTCTCTGTTACACACTCCATTTTTACTTTTGTTCTTCTCTTCTCCTCATCACTTCAATCATAGTTTAGATTAGATTAGATTAGATAGCTTTATTGTCTATTTTACAGTAAAAACAGAAATTTGTCTTTGACATGGCGCCATAGATAAAATAAAAAAAACCATCCCAATAAAAAAAACAAACAAACAAACAAAAAAAACTAGTAGTTTGAACTAGTAGTAGGCAGATTCAACACAGGTAAATCCATAATTCAAACCTAAATACGTCAATCACACCATTGTGGTATGGTGCGACACAAGTGCAGGATCGGGACACGGAGGTAAAGGCTATACAATGTTTATTTAACAAACAGAATACAGTAGGCAGTCCAAAATCAGTAGTCACAAACAACGCAGAGTCAAAAACACAGAACGTAAACATGGAAAAATATTGCTCGGCAGACAACATGGTGGCTTGTCTAATGCTTCGCAATTTATGTAGCACAAAGGCAGTCCTTTCAAACATGGCTTAATCAGTCCATGAAATGAGATGCACCTGCCTCCCCTTAGCAGTCCTCGTGGCTGGGAGCAGGTGCTGATAGGAACTGTAGTCCTCTGTCGTGCGTACCAACAAGAAGAAGTGCGCACCTCCGCGCTGTGCATGACAGAGATGATGAAAGTGCGGTGCGTGCAGCCAAGTCCACAATGCACGCCGCACTTGCAGCAAGGGGCAAATTCCTGACACAGTAGGAACATGTAATTTCACAATTTGAGTCTGTTAATCCACTTTTTAAATGTAGGCTACATTATAGTCTACAGCAAGAGCTAATAAAAATTGATTTTCCTTTGTTCAATAGAACTGCTGATGAACTTCACATAAGTGACGATGACTCACTTTAATACATTATCTCTATTGTATTATACAGTGGGGGAAATAATTATTTGATCCCCTATTGAATTTGTAGGTATGCTCACTGTGTCATGAATCTGATAATAAAAGTGTGGTGCATGCAGCCGAGTCCACAATGCACGCCGCACTTACATCAAGGGGCAGATTCCTGACACAACCCCCCCCCCAAAGGCGCTACTCCCGGAGCACCTAACGAGGTTATCTTGCGGGGGTCCTGGACCCATAGGTTCAGGTATGTCATTAGGAACCCCCACACGGCACTTTGTCTTTGCAGGAACTCAGGCAGGAACTCGGGCATAGAAGCAGGCTTGGCTGGGCACACTGGAACAGGAACAGGCTCGGTGAGTTGCGCGGGAACAGGAGCAGGCTCGGTGAGTTGCACGGGAACAAGAGCAGGCTCAGAGAGTTGTGCTGAGACTTGAAGGCTCGGAGAGTTGCGTGGAGATTTGAAGGCTCGGAGAGTTGCGTGGAGACTTTAGCGAACTCGGAGAGATGCGCAGAGACTTGAGCGGACTCGGAGAGTTGCGCAGAGACTTGAGCAGGCTTGGAGAGTTGCTCTGTGACTTGAGCTGCGACAAGAACTTGTGCTGCAACTTGAGATGCGACAGGAACTTGCACAGGCTATGTGAGCGCGGGATCAGGCACTGAGATTGGCGCGGGAACAGGCACTGTAACTATGACAGGAACTGGCTCTGTGACTTGAGCTGTGACGGGAACTGCATCTGAGACTTGAGCTGGGGCTGTGACAGGAACTGGCAATGAGACTGGAACTGTGACAGGAACAGCATCTGTGACTGGGAGAGGAACAGGCCCTGTAGCTGGAACAGGGTCTGTGACATGTGCTCTCTCTGGAACAGGCTCTGCGACTAAGAGAAGAACAGGCTCTGTGACTTGTGCTTTCACTAGAACAAGCTCTGTGACTTGTGAGCTCACTGGAACAGGAGTGGGTTCCATGACTTTTACAGTGTCTTTGATGTTTAAAGGAACAATTTTAGAGACTTGGACCAGAACAGGTGCTTTAGTCTGAACTGGAACAGTGATAAGTACTGGAAGAATCTCTGTGGCCATGAAGGGAACAGTCTCTGTGGCCATGAAGAGAACAGTCTCTGTGGCCATGAAATGAACAGTCTCTGTGGCCATGAAATGAACAGGAATAAACTCCATGTGAGCGACCTTGGCCATAACTGGAGCGGAACTAGGAACAGGAGCTTGCTACTGTGAGCGACTTTGGCTGAAACAGGAGCGAACCTAGGAACCGGAACTGGAACAGGCTCCCTGTGAGCAACTTTGGCTGCAACAGGAGCAGGCTCAGGGAGAGCGACTGTGACGGGAATGGCTTCTGACCCTTGTGGCAAACAGGCTTGGATGTAGGTGAAATTTTGGTCACAGGCTCAGGTGAAACTTTGAACTCTGGCACAGACTTGAACTTGGACTCTGGTGCGGACTTGGACTTTGGCATTGGTTCCAGAGCGGTAGCCTCCTTTTTGGCCTCTGGAGGGGACTCTGGAGCAGTTTCCTCCTATTTCACCACTGGAGGGGGCTCTGGAATGGCCTCGTCGCTGAATTTATCATGGTCAGTTTGCTGGGACAGCTCCTCGGTGCACTCAGCCCCCCCCCCAAAAAAAATTATTGGGGTTGTTCACTCTGCAGGGCCTCGGGAGCGATCTCGGGAGCGGTTGCCTCTTTCTTTGCCTCTGGAGTGGTTGCCTTCTTTTTGGCCTCTGGGGGGGGTTCTGGAGCGGTTCCATTGAGCCATCGAATTATGCACCTTACCCATATCGGGTCTGAAGGTCTAGGCACCATCAAACGCTCTGTCATGGTGATCACTCTGTCATGGCATGGTGCAACACAATTGCAGGATCCGGACACGGAGGTAAAGGCTATACAGTGTTTATTTAACACAACGGGCAGAGGTACAGAAAAATGTAATCCAAATAACAAGCAGGGGTCAAGCGATGGGCAAACAGAATAGAATAGGCAGTCCAAAATCAGTAGTCACAAACAAAGCAGAGTCAAAAACACAGAAAGTAAACATGGGAAAATATTGCTCGGCAGACAACATGGTGGCTAGTCTAATGCTTCGCAATTTACGAAGCGCAAAGGCAGCCCTTTTAAGCATGGCTTAATCAGTCCATGAAATGAGATGCACCTGTCTCCCCTTAGCAGTCCTCGTGGCTGGGAGCAGGTGCTGATAGGAACTGTAGTCCTCCGGAGAAAATAAAAGTGGGGTGCGTGCGGCTGAGTCTACAATGCACGCCGCACTTGCAGCAAGGGGAAGATTCCTGACACAGTGGGAATATGCAATTTCACAATTTGAGCCTGTTTAATGCACTTTTTAAACGTAGGATACATTATAGTCTACAGCTAGAGCTAGTAAAAATAGATTTTCCTTTGTTCAATAGAACTGCTGATGAACTTCACATAAGTGATGATGAATCACTTTAATTCATTATCTCTATTGTATTATACAGTAGGGGAAATAATTATTTGATCCCCTGTTGAATTTGTAGAGTTGCTCACTTACAAAAAACAGTCTCTAATTTTTATGGTAGTTTCATTATAATGGAGAGAGACAAAATCAACCAAAAATCCAGAAAAAACACATTAAATAAAAGTTATAAATTTATTTGCATGTCACTGAGAGAAACAAGTATTTGATACCCAAGCAAAAAATGACTTAGTACATGGTGGAGAAACCCTTGTTGGCAAGCACAGCTGTAAGATGTTTCTTGTAGTTCGTCACCAGGTTTGCACACATCTCAGGAGGGAATTTGGCCCACTCTTTACAGAAACTATCTAAATCCTTTAGGTTTTTTGGCTGCTGCTTGGCAACTAGAAGCTTCAGCTCCCTCCACATATTTTCTATAAGATTGGGGTCTGGAGACTGGCTAGGCCACTCCATGACCTTAATGTGTTCTTCTTTAGCCATCAATCCTTTGTTGCCTTGGCTGTATGCTTTGTGTCATTGTCATGCTGGATGACCCATCCACAACCCATCTTCAGTGTTCTGGCTGAGGGAAGGAGGTTCTTGTTCAAGATTTAATGGTACATGGCCCGGTCTATCGCCCGCTCAATGAGGTCAAGTCATCCTGTACCCTTAGCAGAAAAACAGCCCCAAAGCATAATGTTTCCACCTCTGTGCTTTACTGTTGTGACAGTATTCTTTGGGTCATACTCAACATTTCTCTTCCTCCAAACATGGCGGGTCCAGTTGATGCTCAAATTTGGTTTCATCTGACCACAGCACTTTCTTCCAAGCCTCCCCTGAATCATTTAGATGTTCACTGGCAAACTTAAGACGGGCTTGTACATGTGCCTGCTTGAGCAGGGGGACCTCGCGGGTACTCCAAGATTTCAATACTTTATGGCGTAATGTGTTACTAATGGTGTTCTTGGTGACTGTGGTCACAACTGTCTTCAGATCATTAACAACCTCCTCCCATGTAGTTTTGGGATGATCCCTCACCTTTCTAATGATCATCATCACTTCACGAGGTAAGATCTTCCATGGAGCTCCTGACCGAGGGCGAGTGATGGTTATTTCATATTTCTTGCATTTCCAAATAATTGCACCAACAGTTGTCATCTTCTCACCAAGCTTCTTGCTGATGGTCTTGTAGCCCATTTCAGCTTTGTGCAGGTCTACAATCTTGTCCCTGCTGTCCTTTGACAGCTCTTTGGTCTTGGAGAGGTTGGAATGGAAGAAATTGATTCTGTGGACAGGTGTGCTTAATTCACATAACAAGTTGAGATCAAGAGTATCTGTAATTGATTGATTGATTGATTGTAATCTGTGTGCCACATGTACACAGCCAATCTGAGGGAGCCAGAATTCTGGCTGGGTTGTAGGGGATAAAATACCTATTTATCTCAATGACATGCAAATCAATTTATAACTTTTATGTAATGAATTTTTTTCTGGATTTTTGGTTGATATTCTGTCTTTCTCCATTAAAATGAAACAACCATAAAAATTAGAAACTGTTCATCTCTTTGTAAGTCAGCAAATTTACAAATTCATCAGGGGATCAAATAATTATTTCCCCCAGCATATATAGCTTTGCTATCATTATTATCATTACAATTTCACTTTCATTCACTTTGACTTGAAAAAATTTAAATCCATGTGGCATGATGATATAATAGTTTGCACTGTTGCGTCACAGCAAGCAGGTTCCGGGTTTGAACCTGCAAGTCAGACAGGGGCCTTTATGTGCGAAGTATGCATGGTCTCCCCGTGCCTGCAGGTGCCCTGGTTTCCTCTTACAGTCCAAAGCCATGTAGATTAGCTCAGCTGGATACTTTAAATTACCTACAGGTGTGCAGAGAAGCAGAGAAACACATTTAATAATAGTACAATGATCACAATTACACATTACATTTTAGTTTACTCAGCATATCTTTATTCTTGGTTTATTCATTCCTTTCTGGTTCTTCACTGCCTAAGCAGCATAGAACATTGCTCAACATGTGAGTATAGGCTGCCTAGTGAGAGTGTGTTATTGTATTAATGCATGGCCCAACATCAGGGATCAAGCAATAAACTCCCATGTCACCATATACACTGCATGCACATGACTCATACCTGATACCATTACCAAAAAGCACATCAAACCAGGTATTTTCTGGTAAACCTGGCACATCAAACCAGGTATTTTCTATAATCTGTCTCAGTGTTATGTAGATATAAACTCTCAGTTTGTCATCTCCTTTTGTCTTCTTCTTTTCTGTGCAGCTTTTGTTTGCAGAGGTCTTCTGCTTATTTTATGCCCCCCTCTGAACACTTTGTTTCTAATTCCACCTTCTGGCATGGATGAGAGAATACGTAAACTCCTGAAGATTTTAGAATAATGTACAGAAAAAAAAAGAAGAAATAGAAGAGACTTCGTAGAAGACTTGTGTTGACAGTTGAAGTCCTTAGTTGAACTCAAGCACAGACTTTATTTTACAGAGGAGAAGTAAAGTCTGAGGATGAAAAAGGTTCAAAGGCGGCTATACTTTGAATTGTGGACTAATTGGCACCCACTGTTTGTTGTGATACTTGCGTTGACTTCTAGGATCACACATGCACAATGGAAAGTGAGTTGACTACCAACTTTTGTTTAATTTCATCAGTTATAAAAATATGAATTAGTATAATACTAAAAATGATGAACAGCATAGGTTGTGCAGTGGTTAGAACAGTCACCCCACCGAAAGAAAGATCTGGGTTTAAACCTCCCGGCCAACTGTGGCCTTTCTGTGTGGAGTTTGCATTTTGTCTGTGTGGTTTCCTGTGGGTGCTCCGGTTTCCTCCCACAGTTTAAAGGCATGTGGATTAGGTGAACTAACCACTCTAAATTGCCCATAAATGTGAATGTGAATGTTTGTTTATCTCTCTTTTAGCCCTGCACAGGAGTGGACAGTAATGAAGTACATTTACTTGAGTACTGTAATTAAGTACATTTTTCTAGTATCTATACTTTAACCGAGTATTTTTTCCCCCAAAAAGCCATGACTTTTACTCCACTACATTTGAATGACAAATATTGTACTTTTGACTCTACTACATGTCTAAGAAAGTTACAGTTACTTGTTATTTTGAAGCTTAGCTTTGAAGTCAGCAGATGAATTGTTTTTTATTTTCTAAAATGCGATAGGTCATATACTGTGTTTGTCACAGGAGGGAACCAAACACAGTAAACTACTCCTACACTGAAGTTCAAAGTGCTTGCTGATTTTTTTTAACAGTTCAGTTTAAACTTGGTTGTGGTGATGATTACTACAGATAAAATAATAATGATTCCTCACCAGAGCATGCATGGCTATATCAGATGTCCAGGTTTTTTCATTGAGAAAGATTTGAATTGTTTTAAAGGTTTGCTCTGTTTAGTGCACACAAACGTCATCGCAGCCTAAATAATTCACTGTCCAACCTGAGAAAGCATGTGGAGGTATGTAAATATTTGTTTAATTCCAGATAAACAATTGAATGAATTTGTGTGTGCTGTTTCTGTTTATATGCTATGGTTGGTCAAGTGAGTTTTTATAGAATTGTATGGATTTTATAGCCCACCAAGTTGTCATATGGTGTCCTGAGTGAATACACTGCTGCTGCATACAAATGGTAGTGAAAATGCCAAATTAATGTTACTCACTAAATTCTTTTAAAAAATACATGTTTTAATCTTGTCAAATAAACACAGTATTATCAGTAACATCACTTGAAGGCAGTGAACCCAAATAAGATCCAGTCCCAATAAGACTGTAGGGGTGATGGTAGGGTCGATTTGGGTCAACCAGGTGTTTCAAATTTCAGACAATGCTGTGTAAGTACAATTACCCTAGCCTACAATATTATGACATGTTTATTCTTTAACTCCAATCCAAATTAATCTAGGGCCTGTTTAACTGGAATTATACATTTTTATAGAAGAAGCATAGTGAAGAAATATAGTTGACATTAAAAAATATTAAACATTAAAAAATACTTTTGAATACCTTTAAGGATACTTTTTAAGTATTTTTAAGAGCAAGTATTCCAGTACTTTAACTCAAATAAAAATTTGACTGAACAACTTTCACTTGTATTGGAGTAATATTTGACTAGGACTATCTATACTTTGACTCAAGCAATTGAGTTGTGCACATTGTCCACCTCTGGCCCTGCGACCCTGAGTGAATAAGTGGTATAGATCAGGGATCCCCAACCACCAGGCTGAGGACCAGTACTGGTCTGTGGATCATTTGGTAACAGGCTGCACAGAAAGAATAAAAACTTTTTAAAAATATTTTTATTTTATTTACACTATTCTGCAGAGTATTTTATTTTGGAAAAATGACCACTTCCAGGTGTGGTGGTTAGCACTGTCACCTCACAGCAAGAAGGTCCTGGGTTCGATCCCCGGGTCACCCAGGGTGCCTCTCTGTGTGGAGTTTGCATGTTCTCC
>JAQQZU010024490.1:0-11293 GCA_030068025.1 Parauchenoglanis punctatus | reverse complement strand
ATATAAATCTCTATTTCTCAGAGTTCCTACGTGATGCAGTAAAACCAAAACTATATTTGTGCATACCCAGTAGGTACATGTCACAATCAGCAAAAACGTTTCAGGAAGCAAGACTTTTCAAAAAAATTGTTGTGCAGTGCTATTCTCTCACTTACAAACATTGTGTATTAAAATAAATATTTTGTACCAATTGCTTAATTTGTTGAATAATGTAAATCTGTAAACCCCACACCCATCGAGAGAATGAAGAGTTAAAAATAATAACTATCAATACATTGTTAAAATTCTGTGTTTAGGATTTGGCATGTTCCTTAAAATGGCTCTTTGGGTGCAGGATTTATGTATGCTATTACAAACTATGTCTTCTTTCAAGCTTTGTTATAATTATCTTCTTTTTAGAATGAATTATAACAAAAGCAAATAGCATCCCAAATAGCAGGGCTAGATACTGTATCTTAGAGTTCTCGATAAATAATAAGTTCTACTGACTCAGTTTATCCACTAGATGGCATAAAAGCACTGTTCACTCCCTCTTCAATTCCTTTCAAAAAAATGATAATTTATAAAAGACAATACACCATGCATTCTCTGTTTCTAGACTTATTTTCTATATGAGTCACTCGGGACGGTCAGGGTGAATTTTACTGTTCTAATATTATCCAAAAGCAAAATATCCATGTTCAAATATACGAGATGGCTTGCTCTACGTTAAGTATCTCTAAATAATTTTTTCCTAAACCTTTTGTTTGTTTGTTTTACCAAATAAACATTGTTGCTTGATGTATGAAAATAGTACTGAATAAATGAATTTTATTTTTACCATGCTGTTTTTCAATTATTAGCCATTTTTTCTTAAATTATAAATGAAACATAAATATAAATTAATATTAGACATTAAAATAGTATTGCATTTTTTTGACAAGCAGAAAAATATTTCATTTGACAGATACGTCACATAATTCAGTATCACATTAATATTCATATTTCAGTTGAACAAGAGTGAACAAGCATGGGTATGCTCTCCATTAAAGCGATTACCTTTTTTTTTAACATATTATTGATGAAAATGATCTCCATTCATTAGAAAATGTATCTGTATTGATGATTTATTGATGTTTCATGGGCACATTTGTCTGGAATCAAGTGTATTCTTCTCTATTATTTTTCTCAATTGTGCTAATACTAAATTCTACATAGCACTTACATTATAGCCTCTCAATTTCCTGTCAAACTGGTGCCAGAATTAAAATATATTTGTCGAAATAACAGTGTTCAGTTGACTATATATACTAATAATACTTAGGGGTTGGCAATTCATACACTATAACATTTTTATTATATTGTTACACAGTAGCTTTACAGCAATCTGGATGAAGATTTACATCCATAATGAGCAAGTTAGATGCAACAGTGGCAAGGAAAACTCCCTGAGAAGACATGAAGGAAGGAAGGAAGCCTGAGGAGAACCAGACTTCTCTTCTTGGTGGTACCGGATAGTGGGATTATAAGAATGGTCTGTATAAGAGTAAACGCAAACTGCACTGTGTTGAAAAGATGTGCAGTGTGAGCATGTTGTGAGGCTTTATGTCTTTATGATTACAAAAGCATCACTTAGACACAAATCAAGAGTATCCAGGTGAGACTATCCACTAACAAAGCAAAAGTGACTGTTTTAAGGAAGTGAAAATCTTCGTAGTATCCATGAGGAACCATCCACAGCAGGAGAAGGTGAGTCAAAGTGCAGAAGCTCCAAGCAGAAGTAGAGTATCAGGATGAATCAGGCAGGTCCAGATGGAGGGAGAAGCCACAGTAGTAGAAGTATATCATGATCAGGCATCTGAAGCGCATCAGAAGCAGGAGTGCATGAACACCCTGACAGAGAGAGTATCAGATATGGTCATTATCATACAATAATCATCATACAATGATTAAAAAAATGTCAACCAGGGACTGGCACGTTTATAGCTGTGACCGCATAACTAAACATGAAAGCTGTACACAGAAAATGATGTTAGTTTTTACTGTAAAGCCATTTTAGTTTATGGAATCAGTATAGTATACAATTTAGAATGTTGTAAAAGAAAGAATATAAATTGTGATATTCACCTACTATTAAACTGCTTTAACATTGATAAATAACTGTCCAGTGCCCTGGTATTCAGGTGTACCTTTCACATGATTGTGAAGTTGAATCTTTGACATTATCAATCTATCTTAAACTAGAATTTAGACATTTATAGCTAAGGATATCTTACACATTCGTTATACGTTTGTATTTCTACTAGTCAAAATGTAATTATAAATATCTTTAGCTGGAATTAGCTAAATCTTTAGCTATTTCCCAGCAAACACATAACGTTCAACTAATGTTAGCTTATGGTTCTCCTAGGGTTCATTTTACAAAAACCTTCTGCCAGCATTTAGAGGACGTTCTCTCCTGGTTAGTGTTAGGGGAACATTAATACAACCAAAAGAGAACGTTCTCCAAAGGTTCTCCATAGGTTCCGACATTACAAATGTTAGGAGAATGTTGGGAGAATGCTCCATAAACCAATATGCGCAACCTAAAACTAACCAACTATTTACATTAAAAAAAAACAAAAAACTTTATTGGCAAACCATAGGACAACCAAACAAACCTTCACAGAACGTTCCTGTAACCTAAATATAACATTCCCGGAACGTTCTTGGAACCAAAAAAATCGTTAGCTGGGTTATAGGTGCAAATTGAAAAAGCTAGCATAGACTGAAATAGCAGTTAGCATGTAGCTCTAGTAAAGTTTGAAGCCTAGGTTTTTTTGGGTGAAAAATTGCTGAGGAAAAGCCAGCTAAAACAATCCCAAAACAAACTAACTAACAAATAAAAAATGCCACTATATTATATAGCATAACACATTGTACCAAATATGTTAGTGTGGTGTTCAAAACAACATGATTTCAGGTTGTCTCTCTGTTTGTGGACACAGTCCGGGACTGTAAATAAGCTCCTCCTGTAATGGACGCTAGTTACCTTGAAGCTCGCGAGGGCGCGCACACGGTCAGAAAGCGCGTGCTCGCTGACCCGGTCCTGTGCAAGGAGTCAAGTTAAAGCCTGAAATCCAGTGAGTGTGTGTGCACGAGGAACGCAGAGAGGACCGCAGAAGCGCCGCCAGCCTCTACAGGTCGGTGTTTAGACTCGGTATGATTTGTGAGTGAGTTTATTCACGAATTGATATGGATTTGTAGATTGTAAGGTTAGTGCTGTAACGCGCGAGCTTCAGGCTACACGGAAATAAGTGCTGGGATACAGTGTAATCACTGATCATGCGACTGGATTTTTAAAAAGCTGCAGGAATGATTTCATTTCCCCCCTGAAATAGATACAGAGCGAAATAAATCCTATAATGTAGAAAAGCAAGTTTGCTCGATTTATTATCCTTTAATACACAGCAATGGAACTACAATAGCAAATAAGGTGTTTCTTCAGGTCCAGGTGAGCACAGATAAGAGTTGTTTTGTTTTTTGTTTTTTGTTTTTTGTTTTCTTTTTTCCAGTCGACGTGCTTTCTTCTGCTTGCAGTCACGCAGCTCATATGGCTGAGTCGTGATCCTGCACTGAAATGAATATCCCAAGCGTGAGGAGCACAGCACGAGCGCATTACTGCACCTCTCTATGCTTTTTGCACATGTAATCTGCTCTGCTTATTTACAGCTACGCCTACTGAACAATGCTGTACATAAAAATAATCATTTGGTGCATTGCTCTTGCCTACTTGTAATGCTTGCACATTCTATAACTGAACCATGCAACATGCATTATACTGCTGCATGCTCCTGGAGGTGCCATCTATCATCCCTATGAACCATGACATTGTTAGTGGTAATTGAATTCGCCCAAGCAACCAACATGGTGCAATCAACTACATAATCAACAGAGGAAAGAGACAACAAGGCAAAACACCACATGCAAGAAATGTGCATGAATACTCAGCCAGAGCAAATTTAGCCCATGTGCAGATGTTTGCATGAATTTTGCAGTCGTACAGATGGACTGAAGGCAGTACTGAATAAAGTGGATTGTGTATCAGTAATGATTATATGTTAATACCATTGGAGTTAGGAGTGTCATAATTTTCTCTTGCTTTGGTTTTCACTAAACAAACAGAGCTCGAGCAGACGTAATTTGGCAATACGTACCATTTTAGACAGGGCAACATAGGAATAAAATGAACAAAATAGAATAAAAATGAAACTTAATTTTTTTTTCTTCAGGAATTGAATCATTGAAAACATGCGCTTAACCATCTAATAAACCACTCAGGGAACAGTATCTCATTTCTCCGAAGTGACTTGAATGAAAGACAATGAATGTATTTTGCTCTTAATCGAGTGACAGTTTCAAGTTATTTTTAGCATCAAATTTTAAAATGTAGTTAACTAGCACACATGCTAACGGCATACGTACATTAAGGAGTTACAATGATTTATTTAAAATAATTTTTTAAAAGTAATAATTTACTTTAAGCCTATAATTTGGGTTACAGTGTTTAAGTTTGTCAAACAAAATTGCTGAAAATATCTTCGAAAAGAACCGAGACCCATGGGACTGCTAAGGCTTCTGAAGGCTTATGTCCACTTATATCTATGGAAACATCAATTATCAAATCCTTAGAAACTCTTTTGATAGCCCTTATTATTGAGTGCCTATACTGTTTAGTGTTAAGGAAGGAGAGACTTTGTTTATTACCCATAGTCCACTGCTTTAACATGGATGTGCAGTGATGGTTTACAGAAATAACATTCAAATGATTGTGAAAGGAAGAAAAAGTTTAAGTTTCAACATTACCAGCAACATTTGTTCAGTTCAGCCGAGTGTGTTTATTTATCTTATGCGCCCATGTAACTAGTAGGCTATCATCTAGCTACTGAACAGGCTACAATCACGCAAAGTAACTACATCCTCTCATTTGTATTATATAGCAACTCATTTTTATCCTGGTGTTTTTTTATAAACACTGTTCCAGATTTTGTTCCTTTAGTTTTCTTGTGACGCCCAGTCGCCCATTGACCTTTGTTTATGTTTTTCCCTTCCTGAAATTAACATAGAGCTCTGTCTCCTTTTCCCTGAAGGCAACGCACAAGTCATAAAAGTTAACAAACTAACTTGCTTGTGTTTATTCACCACTTCAGATCTACGTTTACTATGTTCTGGACTGTAGGTGTTACTTCAGTACTTCTCCATTTGCTGTGTCTTACGTTACTTCTTCTACTTCTGTGTCAGACCTTACTTGTATGTCTACAGTAAATGTAGCAACCGCACACAGGATGACTGTTGTGTTTTCATGCCATTGTGGTGTGCCATTCTGCCTGCTATATTCAGCCTGGGTCTTATTTGTATTTATACAAACTGCTTTCCGATGAGTATAGCACTCGAGAGTACAAGTACACACTCCAGTCCTCGTTTTGAGCCGGCTCACTTTTCCATCACTTGTTTATAAGTCACTTGAGAGAAAACTAATGAGCAAAGTTTACAAACCATTTACAAGCAGCTTGGATAAAAACATTTACTAAATGCATAATTATACCTGTGGCGGCCCTCGTATGCTGCCGTGTTTCAAGAATTCTGGAAAAAAACTGCGAAAAAGATGTGTTTTGAACAACATTCAGGTTTTCTGCTAATAACTCATTTTGACTCTTAACACAGACACTTGACCAAACTGACAGAGAAATGTTTTTATTTAGGCTAAATTCTGACCTTGCGTTGCTGAGTAAGGAGTTTACGAAAAACGTAAGGAAACGCAGGCATCCTGCCTAAAGATGTGCTTTTCTCATGACTTGATCGAGTTTTTGGATAGTGCCATGTCGTAACTTAATGGCCGTATGCATAATCAGTTTTGTTTGTAATCAGGTTCTGATTTTGGTAATCAGCGCCTGTGATGCTTCTGTGCTGACAAATTGGTATCAAAACACAGACGAGCGCGTACGCACTCTGTACAGAGGACAGTGGACAAAGTTTTAAAATGTCTAAATAGTCTAATAAAAAGACATGCAAGGGGTCAGCTGACCGTTCCCAGAATCCTCCGAGTCAAGTAGCGAGTCGCCATATTTGATGCCAGCGATATTCCAAAACCAATCCAACAGCATTGGAGGCCATCTTAAATTATAACATGAAATGAAAGATATTTTGTCAAAGTATGTTTTAAACCGATCCAGTCCATTTTTTTATCGTTATTCCGTATGTAAAGGACCATCGGGCGTCTCGCGGACGGCTACGACTGAAAAACAAGATAAGGCATATTTTATTCAAATGTTCACGTATGACACGTGAATGAAGAAAAAGTTCAAGCTGGGTTTCCAAGCGTTCACTAACATTGAGGTTTTGCTGCACACATATGTTTTCAAAACAAAAACACCCCACTGGATTCTGGGAAGGGTGAACTTTAAAAACAAGAAATTTAGCCAACAGCTAATTTAGTGCAATTAGCTCAGCACTGATGTTAGCATGAACAGAGACCAGTCTTGGTGTTGAGCTCAGGCTTGGATCATCCTGTGGTGCTCGATTTTTGGCAGTATAGCCAATAATGCAATATATTTGCCTTTTTAAAGGCCCTGTTTCCACTTAGACCCACTTTAAAATGTGTCTTGGGCAACCAGGTCACAAGTGGACACCCGAGACACATTGCCGTTTACGCCTGTGTCTATTATGTGTTTTCAAGGTGACCAGCTGACCACTTTTGTTCAGATTTCATTACTGCCAACATCACTTCCACTAGAAGGTCAAAGATCCCCGCGCAAAATTATATTAAAACGTAAAACATGCAACATATCTTCATTATTTTCTTGCACTCCAACCACGTACATCGGTTCTCCTCTCCATCTATTCTAGCGTGTCATGCTGTAACAAAAACAACCACCTCATCCAGCATTAATGACGTATTTTCCTTTTACGTCCGTGTCTGGGACACATCAGGACACATTAGCGTTTACACTACAGAAGGTATGCAGTCAAATGCGTCCCAGACCACCTCGGCAAGTGGTTTGAGCGAATTCGTCTTGGTGGTCATTTAGACTTGTATTTAGTGCTGTCCACTTGTGATTTGATTGGTCGTTTTTGGAGGTCGTTTACACTTGTATTTAGCACTGTCCAGATGATATCAGATCACCCAAGACACATTTTAATACCGAGTGTAAACGGGGTCAAAGACTCTACGTCCTCTCTGTCACTCGTGCCTAAGCTGTCTTTAGTGTTTAATTTCTATCTATCTTACATTTGCTTCTGATTAATTGGTAGATTTGCATTGTCACCGAGGGCTCTTTTAGTATTGTAATCAGGAACGTTCTCATCGTGGCCTCTGGTAAATGAGGAATAATGGAAAGCCTCAGAACACCTTGAAAACTGATTTGTTATCAGATGGTACATGGACGAACAGTGGGATCCATAGAAAGCACAAACCAGGCATGGCTCTACAGATAACAAAAAAATAACCAGTATGCAAAATATGTCATGCAAAGCATGCTGGGCCGTTTGCAAAATGTTCAGCAGTACTAGCTGAGCACTGAATTAGTCCTTAACGCTGCAGGATACTGGTGCAGAAGCATGACTATTCACAGGCTTTTACTGTAAACACAGGGAGGGGTATGTAAATTCTGTTTTTGTAGCCCTGTTGCAGCAACATTAACATCAAGTTCATGCTGTCTTATCAGTTCAGTTAGAGTAGGTGGAAGTTGGCTCGGCATCAGCATTGCTGTCCCTCAGCACTGTGATGGCGATTGTTCCTCTGTGGTTTATGGCTTAAGAGTGACTGTTTGTGATTGAATGAACTTTATTGTTATGTCTTGTGATTGACTTCCTGCTACGACACTGAAGGAAGCCAGTGAGAGGAGGAGGATGGGGGCCGTTATCAGGAAAAGACTTATAAACTCCTGATGGTATGCAGCAGAGATAAGGGCAGTGTGTGTACTGTATGTGAGTATGTATCGACCTGTCTGTTGATCAGGTTTTCTTTCTATCTACTGAGGAAGGTATTACACTGTACCTCAGCAGATTTATTATCTGTAGTAAATATAGAGGACTGTATATCTCTCTGTATACGTCTCTGTTTATGACTCTCTCTATCTGTCCATCTGATTATCCTGAGAAACAGATCCAACTGAATGTCTGTCTGTCTCTCTCTGTTTGCCTATCTGTCTGTCTGTCTGTCTGTCTGTCTGTCTGTCTGTCTGTCTGTCTGTCTATCTATCTATCTATCTATCTATCTAATGTGTCTGTCTGTCTATCTCAATCTGTCTCTCTGAATGTGGTAGCCGAAAGGGGCCTGTGGTAGCTCAGTGGTTAAGAACATTGGAATAGTGATCGGAAGTTTGTGAGTTCAAATCTAAGTTCAAATCCCAGCACTACCAAGCTGCCATGGGTGGGCCCTTGAGCAAGGCCCTTACCCTTCACTACTCACTTATATAAAAAAAAAAATACGATGTATGTAAGTCACTCTGGATAAGGGTGTCTGACAAATGACATGAATGTTTAGAGAAACAGTATCGTCCAACTGTCTGTCTGTCTTTAGAAACAAGCTCTCCTGACTGGATGTCGGTCTATCATTCTGTCTGCCTATTCATCTCTCTCTCTCTCTCTCTCTCTCTCTCTCTCTCTCTCTCTCTCTCTCTCTCTGTCTCTGTGTGTCTGTCTGTTTGAATGTCTTGAGAAACAAGATCACCAGATTGGATGTCAGTCTATTATCTGTCTGTCTGCTCATTTATCTATCTATCCATCTCTCTCTTTCTCTTCCTGTCTCTCTGTCGGCTCATATCTACCTGTGTCCTCTCTGTATGTAGTTCTGTCATGTAAATCTACTTGTCTTCTTAAAGGAACAGTTCAGATAGGAGCTTCTCCTTTATCTTGAATCTAATCCATCACCTAAGGCATGTTCGGTGCCAGTTTGTTACTTTAGTTTTTCCCACTGGTGCTGTGATGCTCAGGCTGCTAACAAGAGGAATAGCTGTCAGTATAGCATTGTACACACTGCATAACCATGTTATCACACATGCCATGGAGTAGTATCAGTTCACTTAAGTCTGTATATTAGCATCTGAATACCTGCCTGAATCTGATGAGAGTGATGGTGGTTTTTTAAGGACTTATCAGAATTTCTCCATAAGTGAATCTATTTATGATATATTTAAGAGATTCCCCAACATGTTGGTGAGGTTGGAGGTGAGTATGTGATGATTTAGGTATGAAGCTTGCTAAACTGGTGGCTATGAGCTTCCCTTATTTGAAGGCTACGTCAGACTTCTAGCATAGTAAAATTAAAAAGCATAGAAAAAAAAGTCTTGGTAGAAGGACTGTATCTGTGTTAATGAGAAAGTTTATAAATTGAAGTTTCTTAGAGACTGGGGAGTGGATGATGGATTTTGGGTTTGATATATAGTTATATATAATACGTATTACTACTAAAATCACCAAAATGATGTTAGTTATGCAGAGTGTGTTATCACCTGCATCAGCACAACTGGTGCCTTAGTCTGTTACCTACCACGCGCATCTCTCTTTCTCTCAACACGTCTTTAACTATTTACCCTCACACTTTCAGCTCCTTCTAACTCACTATATTTGGACGCCTGGTAGTGACAACGAAACTTAAAATGTTCCTCTTTATTTTCCTTTTTGTTCCCATCATTCATTACTGTTGAGCATTAGCATACGCATTTCTTTATAGAAAGGTTAATCTAACGCACTGAGCACAGAGCACTTGGAAAATTTAAATATTCGCACGTCATGCCATAAAAAACAATGGCTCTCATGCAAGAGTGATGAAAAAATGTTGAAAACGAAACAGAGCTCCAGAGGAGCAGTAGCCTTTTTTTCTAAGCTAAAAGAGCATTCAGAGTGTCACCAGATGTCATTGGCAATAAGGAAGTGATATTGATTTGAATGATGTATCTCTCAGTCACATTTTGTTAGTTGAACATGCACTTCATTATTATAATAATGCTATATATACTTGGGCAGTCATTGAAGTGAATGAGTGATTGCTCACCACAGGGACCTTGAACACGAGCCGGGAATACACCCTGGTGGGATGCCAGTCCATCACAAAGGCACCATAAGTACAAATGTGCAGTGTAAAAGTAACAATGTTAATAATTCTGTTACACCAATAGCTAAATACAAAAAACAGGCCTATTTTTTCAAAAATTTCCTCTCAGTAATGAGACGTTTATTTGAAATTTATGGAAGCGTATTCAGATATTTTACATCACATCAGTGTTCCCTCGATTCAAGGCTCTTTCCAACGTTTCTTCATCAATTTTTTTGGCATTTATGTTGTAAATTTATTCATGAGTGTACCTTCCAAAGTTTGAGATGAATCGTTGGTCACAGAATCAGCACTGAAGCTGAGGACATGGTCCTTGTCCCAGAAGACGTTCTTTCCGTTCTTCCTTTCTCCTTCAGCTTGCTGATGTTGAATATGATCTGTGGCAACAGTTGCAGCAATGATTGCCTCCAGTTCTGATGGTCCTCGGCAGGTGTTAGGTTGGATCATTATTTAATAAACCAAAATTGTAATTGTTGGCAAATTGCTGCTGCATGAAAGGAATAAAACACCTTTGGAGCATGGTGTTGAAGAGAAACGTTCAACTCTGAAGTGTTCACAAATACTATCAAAAAGCTGTTCTTAGCCATGGCTTGCCAAAAAAAAAGACAGTACTGAACACACCCAAAATCAGATTTGTTTTCACTATTTTGAATCAGCCGATAGTCTCTATTCTCCATTCATTACTTTCATCAGCAGTTTGTTCCTCATTAGCGTTCTGCCATTAGAATTAGCATCCTGTCCTTCGTTCCTCCATTTCCTGACTTGTTCAGTTTGTTGTTTCAGTCCTTGATGGTTTTTTTTTTTTTTTCATCAGAATGAAATCATTAAAAAAACTAAGTAGAATGACATAAGTGTGCTAGTATTTGAGGAATGGGTGAGTTATGTAAGCATCAACAAACGCTCCCTGTGCTACAGGGGAAACTGTTGCATAACAGCACTGGCTCAGCTACAGACGGATATGGCTCGCGTTTATGACTTGCATGACTACTATTTTGTATGTTTTCTTTTTTAGACTGAACATTCCGGAGATCATATCAGGAATAATGCTGTAGTCGACATTGTAGTCCATCACTGACTCTACAGAGGAAAAACAGAGGAAGAAGACGCATCATGGCACTATTTAAAGTTGATAATGTTGAGGATTTATATGAAATCAGAGAGGTGCTGGGCAGGTAAGGATAACCTGTTTTCTACAAGTGTTGATTAAGTTGCATAAGTATC
>JAQQZU010024489.1:0-11296 GCA_030068025.1 Parauchenoglanis punctatus | reverse complement strand
TGATTGAAAACACCTGACTCTAATTTCACCTTCAAACTAACTGCTAATCCTAGAGGTTCACATACTTTTGCCACTCATAAATATGTAATATTCGATAATTTTCCTCAATAAATAAATGACCAAGTATAATATTTTCATCTCATTTGTTCACGAACTTTCAAGCACAACTGTATGTGCATGTTAAATGTTTCATTCCAGATTTAGTCCCTTTTGTTTCTATAATATCCTTCACTCTGCTGGGAAGGTTCTATTAGATTTTGGAGCATGGTTGTGGGGATTTGCCCAATTAACTTCAAGAACATTAATGAAGTCAGGCACCGATTTTGAGTGAGGCCTGGCAAACAGTCAGCATTCCAGTTCATCCCAAATGTGTGCAATGGGGTTGAGGTCAGGGCTCTGTGCAGGTTACTTCAATTCCAAACCATGCCATTATTCAACCAGTTTTGTGCATAGGGAGATTGTCATGGTGAAACACGCAATGAAAATCCTAAAGACACAGCATACAAAGACATTGTACAGAATTGTGTGCTTTTAAATTTAGAGCAACAGTTTGGGGAAGGCTCAAATATGGGTGTGTTGTTTAGGTTTCCATGTTGACCTAAACATTAGGTCATATTGTGCACTTATTTTTCTTGGAGGCAAACTGACAAAAGAACAGAGAGTGTTTCTCATGTGGTAAAAGGTTTGAAGTGGGGTTCATTTTTCTCAGATTATCTTATTTTGAAGATCCTACATGGACATCCTCTGAATGGATCACCTGCAGGAGTGGGATTGGACTGTACAGATGAACTCAGATCAGATAAGAGAATAGCTGTAGTTTCTAAGAATCTCCTCCTTTAAAGTGTCTCCATGTACACATGAAAATATAATACAGCCTTCGCAAACTTCTTCAAATAAAAATAGCATTCTTGCCATTTATAGCATTGTTCAGAAAGGAATGATATGCCCTTCAGAAGCACTTTCTCTCTTTAAGCATGGCAGACATAGAAGGTTAGTTTTATTAAAAGGGAATCAGAGTTTTAATAGTCTATTGTTCTGATTAAAAAGATTCAGGTTAATAGGACGTGAGAACCATGGTGAAAGCAATGTCAGTCATTAAGCATTTACGAAACGTTTGGGTTTATGGGTTCAGGCTGTTTCGTTTTGTATTGACACTTTAATATATAGTCAGGTCCATAAGTATTTGGACAGTGACACAATTTTCATATATTTGCCTCTGTACACCACCATAATGCAAAAATTTCTCAATGGTATTCTTAGTGCCTGACCTAGTGAATTAGAACTCAGGAGCAGGAGTAGGATAAGGACGTTTTTCTGAAATTACATGATTTTCATGAATACCAAATTTGTTGTGTAAATGCTCCTATGAAGAATTTGTGATATTATCAAATGAAGTTTGAACTCCATATCTTAAACATCTTAATGAAAAAGGTTTTAAAATGGCAGGTCTTAAGCAACAAAATGCTTTGTGTTATTAATCAATGTAAATTCATTGGAAGTGGTAGGTATAGTAGGTATACATTTGTACCTTTCAAGAAATCAGATACCTTAAGAATGGCAGTGACCAAGTTAAACTATTTGTGCAATTATTTGTCTTCAAAGCACAGCAAACATGTTTTTATTATGAACCATACTTTGAAAATGTCTGAATTAAGTTGGTATATTTACAGCTGACATAATAAGATCTAATAGGTAGATCATCATCAACATTTTAAAATCATTTATTATTCATTCATTAATTCATTTATCTTTAGTAATTGCTTTATTCTGGTCAGAGTTTCAGTGAATGAAGAGCCTACACTGGGCATGAGTCAGCAATACACCCTGGATGAGATGAAATTTAGCATAGGCATTTGACCTACTGGCATGTTTCTGGGATGTAGGAGGAAACTGGAGGAGAAACTGTTTTAATACTTTCTATTTCAAATGTCATTTGGTTGGTCTATTTTAAGTGGTTGCTTTGATAGGCTTAAAAAAGTTAGACATTTTTATGACCATTATACATCCCTACAAGGGTTGTTGAATATTTTGGAAGGAACCCATAAGAAGATTAACTGGTTTGTTCAGCACCTTCATATTATCTTAATCAAGGATTTCTTATACACTGTGGCAATTTCTGGTTGTATTTGGATTTTTTCAGGACTTAGACCTCCCAGAGAGCAGCGAAGGTTTCAGAATGATTTGATGTAGATCTGAATCCAAAAAAAAGTCATTGTTTGTTCTGGCTTAAGATGGAAAGTTTTTCTAGGTGACTGCCAAGACAGCTCATAGACATTCATAAGCACAAAGCATTTTTTGGCCATTATGTTGATTCTCAGCTCTGAAAGAAGATCACATTGTACATAAACATGTGGATTGTGGGAAGTTTATTTCTTCTTATATTTGTTTGAAAAGAAGCTTCAGATAAGATGGATGAAGTTCACACTACTCGTCTGTCTTTTGATGATCTTTAGAACTCTATATTACTCTCTCTGTTTTTTTTTTTTCACTTTCCTCACTTTCCAGGAAACATTCCTCAGAAAAACAGATTCTACTCTGCAGCTGCTGTGGGTAGAAAATGTTGCTTATAGCACTCATCTTGTCAAATCTGTTGCTTTACATGTATTTCTGCTCTCCACATTACCAGCCAAGCTCAGACAGCAATCACAATGTAGCTAAAGTGAAAATAAAATGGAAGTCATCCAGTGTATTTTCACTGACTCATTCTATTGTATTCCCCAGCTACACCTGGCCCAAATTTTAAAAACAAATTTGTAGACAGTGACTATCAGCAAGTCAATTTCTTGTTATTTCTTTGTCTGCAATTGATCTGGTTTTCATTTCTTACTCTATCATTAAAAATGTGTGTTCGGATTTTATTTTATAACATCCATTCTTGCTAAGTGTCCAAAGGGGAAAATAGTCTTTCTCCTACTGGAATCATTGATTACACAACACAATGCACTGCATGAATGTAATCAGACATGGCCCACATCAGTGTAAATATCTGCTCCATGACCTTAAACAGGGCCTAAATATTACAAAGAAAGAGTTTATGAATAACAAAAGAGTAGTGAGTTTATTATAGTCTCTAAAACATTTCCTCCAAACACTTTTTAGGTGTTTACTTTGAAGAAACCGAATAACATTCCCTTCTTTTGGAGGAAGGCTTGCTTTTTTTACCTCTGCTGGATTAATCTAGAAAATACACTACCTAAATCTGTAAGTCCTGTCTCCATTGTCAAGTAGTGCAATAGTAGCAAATCACAGGCATTGATGACCTCATCAATAAGAATAAAGTTAACCTCTTCTACAAGCATGTTTTGGCTGTTCTGTAACATTGCATCATATCTTGTATTAGCCCTCAAACTTTCAGCCTGGAGCCTGTCATGTGATAGGGAAGAGCTAGTAAGGGGGTGGGAACTGCCAGGGCGCAAATAGGACTGCAAATAGGGAGAAAATGGGGTAAAGATGCAAAACAAAACAAAATTATTTGACAGGACAGTGAAATAAAATGACATAAAATTCATTAAATTGAAAATAAAAATAAAAGAACAAACCAATACACAGAGTTTTTGGATGTCATTGTGAGATTTTGACTCTTAGCTGAGTCAAATGAAGAGCCACTTAAATCTTGGCCCAGATTGAAAAGTGCTTGAATTTCTAGTCAGTTTATTCTAACTGCTCCAGTTAGACAGGAATTATTAAAAAGCCTATTTATTGTCAGTTTTTTTGTGTAAAATTGATCTTTTCTTTGTCTCTGACACTGTTGTTAAAAGTGTGTGCTCATGTTTGACAGTGTGCCCAAAGAGGAAAAGAGTCTTCAACTTACTGGAATATTTGATGAGAATGGAAAAAATGACACATCACAATACATTGCATGAATGTAGTCAGACTCCAATGTTGTACACGTCAGCATGAATATCTGCTAAATGACCTTATGTAAAGCATGAATGCTACCGTAGACGTTAAACGTTGACACACACCTGTTAAAATGGCAGGTTTTTTGGTTTTTGATGAAACCAAGATAAATCATATCAGATCTTTTTCCACCTTCAATGTGATGTAGCAACCAACAAAAGGGAAAAACAAATAGAAACATTCTAGGGGAAAAAACCTTATAATAACTTGGTTGCATAAGTGTGCACACCCTTTTTAAATGGCATGTGACTGTGCTCAGAATGAAGCAATCACATACAAACTCATTTTCAAAAGTAATTATCATGCAGCTAACATCAATGACGTGATTCTGATTAACCACAAATAAAGATCAGCAGTTTCTGTAGGATTTTCTTGACATCTTCATCCAACTGTCGACCAGGAGAGGGGTACAAAATAATTTCCAACACATTAAATACACCATGAAAACACCATGAAAGCTCTCATCAATAAATGGAGAAAATAGGGTGCAACAGTGACATTAACAAGAACAGGACATTCTTCTATCATTGATGAACAAACAAGAAGAGAACTTAGCAGTGAGGCTGCCAAGGGACCTACTGCAACATTTAAGGAGATGCAGGAATATCTGGCAAGTAACGGTCACTCCCTACATGTAGCAGCAATCCCTCATATTCTTCATGTCTGGGCTACAGGATCGGGTGACTAGACAGAGGCCCTTTCTTATGAAAAAACACCAAGCCCATCCAAATGACTCCAAACCATGTGACAAAATGAGTTATCATCTCATGAGGCCAAGGTAGACCATTTTGGGCATAATTATAAAAGATAAATTTGGAGCAAAAACAAGACAGCTTATTACCCAAAGAACACCATATCCATGGTGAAGCATGGTAGTGGTAGCATCGTGTTATGTGGCTGTTTCTCTTCAGCTGGGACTGGGGCTCTAGTCAAGATAGAGGGAAACATGGATTGCTCTAAATTCTAATCTATTTTAGCACAAAAACGTCAGGCAACTGTTAGACATGAATAAAAATTTCACCTTCCAGCATGATAACAACCCAAAAGAGATGTCCCCAGTATAAGGAATCCCAAATCCATAAGCTCACGCAAGCCCTTGCTTAAGTTTCCACAGCGTGTCCTGCACCAGCTGTGTGTCCAACAGTCCCTGCACCTATTAATCCCCTCGTTGCCCAGCCGGACAAGTTGTCCTGAGAGTCCTAACAATGATGGGGATTTCTTCTCCAGTGCTCCCTTTATGTTGCTGCCCAGGAAGAAATCTCTGATCAGTCCAAGATCACACAGCTCCTTAGTTTGTTCATGGGAAAAGTGCTCAACTAGGCTATGGAGGTGTGAGAAAGAGGCAGGGAACCCATCACCTCCTATAACCACTTTGTCACTATGATCTGCTGGGCATTTGATCATGCCCCTGAGGGAAAGGAGATTGGGGTGTGACTGCTGTCTGAGAGGCAGAGAAGGAGAAGGGCAGCGGAATGAGCCAGGCTGCATTCCACCAGGGTCTGAATGAGTTCCTCACCAAACTAGCATGTCAGGATGATTCAAGCCCCCTTGATTCATTGATGAACCTTGCCATTTGCCTTGAACATCAACCCCAAAACTGCAACCAGCATGTCTCCAGTCCTGTCCCCATGCCAGAGTCACCCATGCCTATGTAGATCAGCTGTGCATGGGCTGCACAAGCGAGAGAGAAGGCAGCGGGAACAGCCATGCTTCTACTGTGGAGCACCAACCTCTGCGGTGAGTCACAATCCTTTTCTCTCGCTAAAATCATTCACGCTTCAGGCAAAGATCACACACTCAGAAATTGCTATCCTTCCAGCCTTGCTTGACTTTGAGCCACAGCCAATTTTGATCAAACATGCCACTGCCATCCAGCTTGGATATTCACTTCAAACACTTCAACATCCCCTCCATCATTGATGAAGGTTCCATCGGCACTAGAACCATAACCCTCAGCACCATCCCTATTCAACTACATGTCAGCAGACAACATCGAGAATCCATCACCCTGCTAGTCACCGTCACCCCCAAACATCCTCTTATCCTGGGCCTACCATGAATACAAATCCATAACATGGACATTTCATGACCATAAAACAAAACCACAGAGTGGTCTGAATATTATGTCCAGCATTGTTTGCAGCTACCTAACCAGATGAATAGCATGAATTCAGGACATTTTTGGTAAAGCTAAAGCAGGAGGCTTACCCCATCATTGCCTCCTGCACTGTCAAGTATATCCCTTACCGAACAATAGGCCAAGGATAAGTATATACTTGTCAGGGCAATATCTGCCTATCCACCTTGATTACTGGGGCCTGAAAAAGATAACAGCTAAGTACACTTATTCTCTGCCATTAGTCCCCTTCCACAGTTGAGCAGCTCTGACCTGGCAGAGTGTTTACCAAGCTTGACTTGTGCAGTACTTACAATCATGTGCATATCATTACATGAATTATACATTATAAGTATAACTAAGCATAACTGTACATAAGAGATTAAAATGACTCTATGATGTATTTGTGAAATGTTACAGAAATTTTATGGGTTCAAACAAGGCAAGTGTGTAAGAGAAGTTTTCGTATACAGGACTTTTGAGTACTAGATTTATGAAAGAATGTCATATTGCGTCTAATGGCTATGTCCCTCTACAGACATTTATATGGCCTTTAAAGCACTCCATTAACCATACTTGATTGGATTATTGATTGTACAAAAGCACAGGGACAAACCGGGCTCAGAGATGTGGTTTTGTGAAATGTAGTTCTGGTGAGAATTCTTATCTTCTTCTTTTAACAGAGAGAGCAGGAGATGTTTGATTATACAGATTAATTACAATTGTATTAGGCAGTACAGGAAGTATTTAATCTTGACCTGTAATGTCTTAGTTACTCCCTCCCATTTCTCTGTTTGCATGTCATCTGTTGTGTGTGTGTGTGTGTGTGTGTGTGTGTGTGTGTGTGTGTGTGTGTGTGAAAGAGAGACAAATTTCAGGCAGTCACAGTGGAGTCATTAGGGCTGATATTAGCCAGCTGTGTGTGTGTGCACGTCTGGGAAGAAGAGGCCTGTAAGGACATTGTGGGAGTTGAGAAAATGATTTTCCAGATGAGGTGAGCACAGTTTGATCACAAAATAGTGTGTGAATTAAAACAGTGAGACAACATTTTGTATCTGTTCATAGGAGAGGTTCTGCTATCTTTTACAATTCAAAGATCAAGGTCAAAATTCTTTGTTTCAGTACAGCATGATGTCACAATTGTGAATTCGTACCAATTTACACACATGAAGTTGTAAAAAAGATATAACGCTTAAGTTTAGGGTTAAGGTTAGGTTTAGCGTTTCTGTGTTTTCTTATGATTTCATTCATATGAAATTGAACAAAATCCAATTACATCAAACTTGTATGTTCAAATTAATTGTTTTCTACTTCTTGATGATTTTGCATATATAGTTTTCATAGCTATATATGAATATATATTAACTAGTCTATAATATTTGGTATATAACAGTGTTTCTCAGTAGGGAGTACCACCGCCCTGCACAAATCTACAATGTGATAATTGCACCTCGGCATTATGTCAGCATGTAGTGTAATGCTGTGTCCACTAGGACAAGATATCTTATATTTGTCAGTTGGTAATGCTGCTTATTTAATTGCCTGGGAAAAAGCAAGATTATTGACAACTAGTTATAGGTTTGAAGAAAAAGCCCTGAAATAAAATCAATTATAATCACAATAATAAAAGTGCAGCCTGAAACTTTCAAATTTACTTTACTTTAAATTTAGAAATTTGTAAATATCTTATTATTTGCTTTTTATTCATTCTATATGAGTACAAAACACCTTTCTGTATGTATATTTATTGCGAACAGCGATAGCCATACCAGCTTAGCACAGTCCATACTTCTACAAATTGCAGACAAGAAATGACTTAACAAGTTCTAAAAGCAATGTCAGCAATTATGAACAAAATAAGAAGCTGTGATCACTCTTGAAAATGATTGTGAAATGATGCTGTATGAATCACTGAGAATCGTATTGCACTGACGATTTTCACCATATCGATTGTTTGTCACAGACAGGAAGAGAGGCAGCCTTTAAATAAAAGATGACCATCCATTTACATTTGCCTCAGATGGCAATTAAGACATGATCTAAATGAGCAGGCAAAGCTAGGGAAAGATCTCATGGCCACAAAGGAGATAATTAGTCCTAGTGTTTTCCCAGAAAATTGAGCAGAGCAGAGACAGCTACAATGTCAATCTACACTTAAACATCATTGTAGATTTCTGTAACCAATGGAGGGTAACTTTAAGAAAATCCTACTTTAAAAATTTTTCATTTATAAACAAATTTATGTATAATAGATAGGCAAGCCCTGTTGTTATATTTGTTGCAATAGTAGGCTTTAAATTAACCAAAATAAAATAAAAGAGAGTTTCAGTTATTATTTAAAAGTTATTATTAAAAGTTGCAAACTGTTAGACCAAGGTTTAGACCAAGGGGCAAGTTTGACAAATAGGCTTTCCTATAGCCTCATTTGTATAACATTCATTTCACTTTCATTTGGTTTTCCAAAAAATTTCAAGCGATTGGATTAAGCCTACTGCTAACATCACAGGTGATTATTTAAATGCTACAAAAAACCTTTTTAGTTTTGTCTAATCAGAACTGCATGGTGTGTAGGAATGGTAAAAAGTACTGAGAAATCATACTTAAGAGAAAGTATAGATAAATTTGTCAAACCGAATGAAAAAAAGAAATGTGTTCAGACCTATCATTGGGAGATCACTATTTCGAATCCTGATGATGCCATAGCCATAGCCATCCACATAATTGGCCTGGGCTGTCAGGAAAGGAGGGGTGGCCTACTCTCTCTCCCCTGTCAATTACAGTGACACCAACCAATCACAGACTAGTTAATCATCTGTGAGTTCATGCATATGTGGATACGCTGCCCCCTGACGTTGCATGTACAGCAGTTCGAAAAGATGTGGTCAGTTGGATTTATGAACCTGTAGTAGCCTTCTCCTTCATCATAGGGGAGAGCTGTCTGTGTAACTAAATTAGGGAGAAACTTGGGGAAAAATCCGCCCCTGAAAATTTTTATTTGTAAATGTATTCAACTTTAAATATTAAAAAATTAAAAACTAAATCTTTTTAACCAATGTCATCAGTGTGACCAATTTTACATATCAGCTAAACATTTAGAGTGCAACATTTAACATTTAGATTTAACATTAAACATTTAGATTCACATTTAATATTTATATTTAGATATAACATTTAGATTTAATGTTTAACATTTACACAGCAACAACTAATATGAGGAAGCTTAACACCATTTTTTGAATAAATTAATCTCTAAATGTATGAATTATTTTGCTAAATAATGGAAAACTGACAACTATAAAAACATTAAACTGTTTTTAAAAATGGTGCCCAATACATGTGATGTGAAATACCATAAGCTAATAAGATCTGAAGTTTCTTTTTTCATGCTCCCTGATATGTGTATACCCCCCAAACAAACCTATTTTTCATCAAAAGAAAATCAAAGTTTCACCTCAGGAAGGGTGGAGGCAGCAACCTTTCCTGTTAAAGTGTCCTGGTGTATTTTCATTTTGTGAAGACTGACAGAAATATGTATAAAGACTTGATGTTAAATCAATAGTAGTCTTATTATGTTGTACATAATGGATATTAATTTAATTTAAATTAATTTAATTTGATAATTTAAAATTCTTATACATGTAGAGTACATATGTTATCACCAGTGCACGTACATAATGAAAAATGGGATATATATATATATATATATATATATATGTGTGTGTGTGTGTGCGTGTGTGTGCGTGTGTGTGTGTGTGTGTGTGTGTGTGTGTGTATGTGTATGTGCGCGTGTGTGTGTGTGTGTGTGTGTGTGTGTGTGTGTATGCACTATTAGCATCAGTAAATCATCTTTTCAGTGTAATGTAATGTAATGAATCCGGAGTGATGAAATACTTCCCAAAGGACACTTTCAAAGGAAATCAGCCCACATCTGTAAAAACAACCTACAGCAGTCTCAGTCAAGGGTGAATAATTTAAAAATAGTGCTCTGTCTGACTAATATTACAGTGCAAGATAATGGTATTAATATTGGCAATATAAAAATATTTAAATTACAATTTAGAATAGACTACAAAATATTCTGAAATGACATTTGACAATGCATCACTAAGCATCAACATTTGTCCCATGTATTAAATCTGCAATGTAAATTTATATATTGGTATTGTACCTAATCACAAATTATTGGCTGCTTGAAGAAAAGCTTGTTGAAGTCTCTTGTTATCACTGTTTGTGCCTTTAGTCCACTTACATTTATTGAGACAATGACATAAGGCTCATGGGCAAAATCACCTATTCTAAAGGCAACTCTGCCTCCAAGGGAGAACAGAGGGTTCAGCACATTATACACATTTAATAGATGACATAAATGTACCTTTGCATATGTCCAGAAAACTATTTGTACTACTAGGAAGCTAACAATAACTAGCCAGCTACCCAGCAAGTTAACAAACACAAACACTAACCATTGAATAGGCTATATGTGTTCACTCCATATGGTAAATAATACATATAACTCATTCAATGGTGGGTAGGAATGACAGAGACTTCCATAATGCTTTTGTTTATGTGAAAGTCACAAATGATTGCATGGTGTGTTGTGGTATTTTGTATCATTTTTTTGCTTTATTTTACTTCATACTGCCTTGCTCTGTTCTGTGTTCGTGTGCTGGTGTCCAACACATTTAACAGCTTTTTAACACGACCTCAGCAACTAAAAATGCAATAAAGCAGCTGCAGTCTTAACCTACATTTGAATACGCAGATCAACAAACCAAACATTAAGATTTTTTTAAATGTGAAAAAAAAAGAATTTTTTTTTTTTGAAGAAAAAATTTATTTATAGCTGATGCTTTTACTATGCATGCAAAAGCCTTCCACAACCAGTTTTGATGTGTGTTTGGGGTCACTGTCCTGTTAGTACACCCAGTAGTGTCCAAGTTTCAGCTGTCTAGCTAGTGTTCCTCTGTACCTCTGGTCATTGTGGCCAAACAGCTCAGTCTTTGTCTCATCTCACCATATATCTTTCCTCCAGGAGGCTTTTTTTAGCTCGAAGGTGTCAATTTTGGAGCAGGGGCTTCTTACCTTGATGGCAGCCTCAAAGTCCATGGCAATGTAAAAAAAAATGGCTTGACTGTAGACAGTGTTCCACCACCTTCCTGTTCATGGCAGACCTGTGCCTTCGTAGTTCTTGGGTTGTTCCTGACCATCCATCCATCCATTATCTATAGCGCTTTATCCGTCTGGGTTGCGGGGAAGCTGGAGCCAATCCCAGCATCTTCG
>JAQQZU010024488.1:0-11299 GCA_030068025.1 Parauchenoglanis punctatus | reverse complement strand
AGTCTAAAATTGTTAACACATTCTGTGGCCCTGCCTACAACTTTGAGCTGGAGCTGGGCCTGACACACACACACACAGATTTTTCTTTCTAATATTAACATTAATCTTCTTATTCTATATTTCTTTGTGGGGTTGATATGAACAGGTTGGGTGAGGTGGGGTACACCCTGGACAGGTCACCAGACTATCACAGGGCTAGCACAGAGAGACAGATGGTCATTCACACTCACATCTATGGACAATTTAGAGTAGTCAGTTATCTTAATATGCATGTCTTTGTGGGAGGAAAAGAGAGACCTCAGAGGAAACCCACGCAGGTACAGGGAGAACATGCAAACTCCATACAGAAAGGCCCCAGATGACAGCAGAGTCAAACCCAGAACTTGCTTGCTGTAAGGTCACATTGCTAACCACTGCACCACTGTGAAACCAACTGACATACTTGTTAATACAGCTGAATTGTACAAGTGATTTGTTGCATCTGGTGGTACTCTATTGATGTTTTTCTTTTCTTTTTTTGGTACTATTTGCATTAAACTTAAGTACATGGCCTGCATCTTGTACAGTTGAGGCCAAAAGTTTACATGTATGTAGGCTAAAGATATTCAATTTTAGTTTTGCACAACTCCACACAATTCATGTTGACCTACATTTCTTTTGGTCCATTAGGGCAACTACTTAGTTCAGATCAGAGGTCATTTTAAACCTATTTAGAGACGTATTTATCAGAATTCCAGTGGGTGAAAAGTTTGCAAACAGTTGACATTCTCTTAATGTCTAGAAGATACCAGAAACTGATGTAATGACTTTGATAAGCTTCTGATTGGCCAATTGTCAAAAGCAGGAACAGACTTCTGCCTGTAAAAGGGCACACCTTATTTTTTGCCTTTGATGCATTTTGAAAATCCTGGCAAATCAGCCAAGACCTCTACATTAGGAGCAATTTCCAAACAACTGAAAGTTGGAAGAAGCAAAAAAGTTGGAACCACACAGATGCTGCATTGTTCAGGAAAGTGATACAAATGAACGGATCTATACATTTTGGCAATTTTCATAAATACAGCATAGTATTTGAGAAGCTTGTGGCTTCTTGGGCTACCCCAAATGTTAGATTCAATTCAAGCAAATAAAAGACCATGGTGCTATATACAAGACTAAGACTAAAACACATTTCCAAATGTACATGTGTGCCACATAAAAACAACACAGGACTACATGAGACTACAAAGTTATGCAGGACTACATAAAGTGCATGTGTGCAAACATGCAAACATTATAAGACAGGGCAAAAATTACAAGACAGTGCAATAAAAACAACAGTGAGACAGAAAGACAGTGCAGTGCTAAATAGTACACAGTCCTGGTGAGAATAAGGTGCAAAATGTAGTGGGTTGTGCATGACATTAAGGAGAATGTAAACAGTGTTTAAAAATATAAACAAGTAATAAAATGTAAACAGTGAACATACTTCTAGAGCAAAGCTTGCACTAGGTAGAGGGAGTGTAATGTAATGTATTCATTTGTGTGTGTGTGTGCATGAGCGTGTGCGTGTGTGTGTGTGTGTGTGTGTGTGTGTGTGCTGTCATCCCATTCCCTGAGTATTGAGTATTGAGTATTGTCTGATGGCTTTGGGGAAGAAACTGTTGTACAGTCTGGCAGTGAGGGCCCGAATGGTTCAGTACCTCTTGCCAGATGGCAGGAGTGTAAAGAGTTTCTTGTGTCAGGGGTGCATGGAATCATCCACAATGTTGGTGGCTGTGCATATGCAGTATATGTGGTAATTATCTGATGATGAAGAGAACAGAGACTCTGATGATCTTCTCAGCTGTTCTCACTATCCACTGCAGGGTCTTGCGAGCTGATATGGTTCAGTCTCCATACCAGATAGTGAAGCAGAATTGCTTAGAATTCTCACAATATTCCCTCTGCAAAAAGTGGTGAGAATGGGTGGTGGGAGATGGGCTTTCTTCAGCCTTTATAAAAAGTAGAGACACTTCTGTGGTTTTTTGGCTATGGAGCTGGTGTTGAGGGACCAGGAAAGGTTCTCCGCCAGGTGAACGCCAAGGAATTTGGTGCTCTTGATCATCTCCACAGAGGATCCATCAATGTTCAATGGAAAGTGGTCGCTCTGTGGTCTCCTGAAGTCAACAATCATCTCTTTTGTTTTGTCCATGTTCAGAGACAGGTTGTTGACTCTGCACCAGTACATTAGACATTGCACCTCCTCTCTGTATGTTGACTCATCGTTCTTGCTGGTGAGACCACAGTCGTGTCATCAGTGAACTTGATGATGTGATTCGAGATGTGCATTGCTGCATAGTTGTGAGTCAGCAGAGTGAACAGCACTGGACTGAGCCCACAGCCTTGGGGGGTTCCAGTGCTCAGTGTGGTGGTGCTGGAGGTGTTGCTCCCTATCTGGACTGACTGGGGTCTCTCAGCCAGGAAGTCCAGGATGCAGTTGCAGAGGGAGGTGTTCAGGCACAGCAGGCTCAGCTTTCCATTCAGATGCTGAACTGCAGTCTATGAACAGCATTCATACAGGTGTGTCCTCAATGTGTACGGGGCTGAGGGCCAGATGTATCGTGGTGGCAATGGTGTCATCTGTTGAATGGTTGGGACGATAGGCAAACTGCAGGAGATCCAGTGAGAGGGATCTTGATGTGCTTCATGACCAGCCTCTCAAATCACTTCATGATGATGGGTGGTAGCCATTGAGGCAGGACACTGAGAACCTCTTTGGCACAGGAATGATGGTGGTTGCCTTGAAGCTTGTTGGAATGATAATGGTGCTCAGGGAGATGTTGAAGATGTCATTGAGAACATCCACCTGTCTGCACATTCTTTGAGCACTCTCCCAGGGATGTTATCTGTGGCCTCCTGTGGGTTAACTCTGCAAAGAGTTTTCACACAACACCTGGTCATTGGGAGAAGGGGTGATCTTCCTCACCATTGTGTTGTTCCGTCCATCAAACCATGCATAAATGTTGTTCAGCGCATCTTGTAGGGAGGCATAACCAACACAGGCAGTAATTATTGTTCTGCAGTTGGTGATGGTCTGGATACCCGGCCGCACATGCCACGTGTCACCACTTTCCTGGAATTGGCTGTGGATTCGTTGACTGTGTGCATGCTTTGCTGCTGTTATGGCCTTAGACAGTTTGGCCTTTGCTGTTCTTAGGGCTGCCTTCTCACCTTCTCTGAAGGCTGAATCCTGGGTCCTCAGCAGTTCATGAACCTCTGTGGTCATTCATAGCTTCTGGTTGGGGCATGAAGTGATGTTCTTGGAAACAGTGACATCATCTATACTCTTGCTGATGTAGTTGGTCATAGATGGCTTGTACTCCTCCATGTTGGTGCTGCCACCATCAATTGCAGCCTCCCTGAACATATGCCAGTCATTGTGCTCAAAACCATCCTGAAGAGCAGAGATAGCTCCTGAATAAATAAAATGGTCTGCATCTAACAGTCACAAACTCTTCCAGCAATGAGCAGTAACTAGAAACAAGCACAGAGTTCTTGCACCATTCTATGTTGATGTAAACACTGTGGTGGGAAATAAAGAACAAACAAAGACTGAGGCAGTCCTTCGAGAATCTCCTTTATTCTATAAGACAGGATAGAGAGCAATGCATACCTGCACTCAGAAAGGTAGAGAATAGGAAAAGAGCCCCCTCTCTTGTTAGGGGGCAGTTTTTATAAACCCCTGGTATATCATGCGGTTCTGTATCGCTACACAGGCTTAACCTGATTCAAACTGGTTACTACACTTACAGCTGTATAGACAGTTTCTAGTTTCCTCTGAGATAGGTTGAAGTTTTGACTACAGATATGCACCACGTCCTTGACGGAAGGAGAAAAACAGCGCTTCTATCTGAGTGTTGCACACAGATTCAGAGGAATGGATGAAAACAACTTACACAAGAGAAATTTAACTCTTAATGAAACACACATTGGGATAACATATTAATTTCCATTACAACACACAAGCCACCACCGTGAGCCTTAACGCGCAGGGGTGTGTTTCACAAAAGCATAGTTGCAAATGTCATTACCAATGCAACCATGCAGTTGCAAGTGTTTCCCAAAAACATAGTTCAAAGTTTTTAGGTAACTATGTTGAGAATTTTTTAACTAACATGGTATGATGCAGAGTTAAACTAACCTACGAAGTAGTTAAACTACTACTAAAATTTGAAATTAGCTCATTTTGTGCATTAAATTGTAAAATTTCTCAATTTAAACATTTATGTTATCTATGTTCTGTTGTGAATAAAATATTGGCTCATGTGACTTGAGAGTCTTTTAGTTTTAATTTTATTCAAATTTAAAGAACGTCCCAACTTTTCTGGAATTCGGGTTGTATTTTCTAAATGAACATCAGAAGTATGACTGTTTCCCCAAACTGTCATACCTTGTTTGTATCAAAATAATGTGGATCACATTGCTTTGCACCACCATAGTTCGAAATACAATGTGTATTGTCAGGGGTGTGGTTTCAGAACTTGATGTGTTTACATCTTTACAGAGCTTTAAACTGATTACATTTTTAATTAAGGTTTAATTTTAACTTCTTTTTTTATTATTTGAGTGTTATGGGTGGGTTGTTTACAGTTTTTTGTGGCAGCTTTAATTACAAATTAATTACTAAATGTTTTAAAATAGCATTTAAAATGTTTTAAAATAGTGTTTGGTTAAGTTTTCTTGGTTCACACTGTTTGTGTCTTACTCAGGTGTATGGCCTGAGAGCACACAAGTTGGTTAATTAGCTTGTTTATTGTTAATTTACTGTTTTTTAAAAAGTAATTAAAAATAAGAAACAGTTAACAGGTGTCTATTAAGAATGGAAAAGGATTAGTAAGTAAGGTCTATTTTTTTTAACATTCATTTGCATTTAGTAAATAGATCTCCATATTGCTGCCTATATATTTGGGTAGTAAGTAACATAAGTGCAGTTAATTTTTGGCTCAGTGGTATAGAAGGGTGCTCATGATGCCCAACATGATAGACATGTCTCACATACACAGACATGGGTTCGCATCCTGAGTGGTGAGACAAGTGTTCATCTCCTTTTGCAACAAAAGCTAGAATTATTAGAATAAAGCATAGAATTAAAGTGCTTTAAAGATTTCTATTTTGTCTGTTGTCTCTTTTGATATATGTCTGTAATGAAGATTAACTTGAACAACAAATCTTCTTCATAGGCCAAGAAATACACACTGAAAAAATAAACCATTGTAAAATGTTGGATTAACATATCCTAAATAACTTATATGAAGTCCATTGCCAATCTACCTAGCTCTAACTCTTCTTTAACCATTTATCCTTTAATCATATCATAGGCTTGAACCATGATCCCACTACATGTAGCTTATTTAACCACTTCCTACATTACCAGGTACACCACACCAGCCCCTTGGAATTGTGAATTCAGCTTATTGACATAGTGACATGTCCCTTCCACTGAGCTTCTGTCATAGAAGACATAATCAGCACACCATCGATGACTGCAGCTCGGTACTGGTAGGATCTTTATATTGTAGTAGTGTTGGTAGACAGGAACATTGTTTGCACCAATGTCCATATGCTATTGGAGTATTGCTGAGAAACAAAATAGCACTATTTTGGATCCAGAGTGGCTGCTGTGTGCCTCCATCTTGGATATCTTGGATATTGCAGGCCTAGCACAGAGACAAGCAACCATTCACAATCACATTCACACAATTGGGCCATTTAAAGTAGCCAGCTGACCTAGTCTGCATTTCATTGGATTTATGGAAATGAAGTAGATTGACCTAAGAACAAAAATGTGTGGTAACATGAGATGTGTGGAGTTGCGAAAAATTTACATTAAATGACTTTTGCCTAGATGTATGTAAACCTTTGGTCTCAGCTATAAGACGGCAGAAGACATTGACTTGCTCCATGGCAAAGCATTTCCCCACATAGGCAATACAGACACGCATCACACATCACTCATAACTTATCCTGACAGTACCTACAGTGACAGACCTAGTCACTGGTCTACTCTGCATGAGCTCTTAAACAGTTGTTTGGCATGTAATACATACAAGGTATGTAAAAAAAAAAAAAAAAAAAAATTTATGCATATTATACATACATCAGTCTCTGACAAACCATGCAATATCTTCACTGTCAACCGTTAGAGAAATACTTATTTAAAATGGTTCGATATAAACATAGAACAGAACAAATCTAACTATTATCTCTTCTTACAGTCCTCCCCACTTCAGAATCAATTTCGTTATTTCTAAAAAGCCAGATTGAGGGTGCTAATTATGTTCCTTTATGTGCTGTGGAAAGGTGCAACACTAATCACTCCCATTTAAGAAACAGTATGCTATTTTAGTTAGTATAGATTCCAAGGAAACACTTTGCTAGTGCCCAAACTAATGATCCATCTAATCTTAAATACAATGACCATAATAGTGGTGTGATGTGTTCTACTTAAGTTCTGCTTCAGTTTCTGGGGATAATACAGCAGGATCTGTAAACTGTTGCACTTCGTCAGAAGATGGCGATGTTGCTCAAGGCAAGCAAGCAAGAAAGCGCCCAAGCAAGCAACAAGAAATCATGAAAAGAAAGAAAAAAGAAAGTAAGTTCTGATGGCCTTGCTGTTTTAGTATATGTACTAATGCCAAAACCTATAAGACAGTACTATGAACCAATCAGAAAGGGATTATTATTATTATTAGTAGTAGTAGTAGTAGTAGCGTATCATCATCATCATCACCACCATCATCATCATCATAAATCTGCATTGGTACAATAAATCTGTTGTGCTGATTTATATTTGTCAGACATTGGAAAAAAAATGCCAAGCATTTCAATACTTCTTTGTTATTGTTTTTAAGTGTTCATGGTGTCTTGATGTGCCATATGTAGTTAAACAATTCAAGCTTTAGGATGGAACAGTACTGGGAACTATAATAATATAACTACAATAAAATAACAGTAAAATAGAATTTTAAAATAGTTTTATATCTTACATGTTTTATGCGAAATGCACAGCCAACCTTTATCATTGGTCATGGGCGAATAATTTTATTGTTGTATATTTCGGTGACGCTTTAGAGCCGCCAACAGACAATTAAATCAAGTCAAATAACCCATGCACAATGTCCTGGGTGACTATCAGAGTGAGAACAATTCAATAAAGTGACTTCCTGTAAAACCTCCAGCCAGTGTCGTCACTGATAGGCTAATCGTGTTCAAATCAGAAAATCACTCTGAAATTTGACCTTGTTTATCTGTGAAGGGCGAATGCACAAGAATGTTGATTCATTGAAGATTTTTAATGCACTGTAGAGGTCGCTAAAGATACTACTGTAACCAGTAAGCAAAACTGCTGGTGTGGAAATTACAACGTCTACAGCGTGTAGAAATTTCTTGGAGGGGTTGGCCTGGAGGTGGCAGAAGAGAAGAATCTGTGCACACAAAAATGACCATGTAGTAGCATTTGAAAGTTAATTTTAAAAAGTTTGTGTTTAATTCCTTGCATAGGCATCATTAACTTCCATTGGTCTTTAAAGAGGACATTTAGGACTTTTAAATGATATCACAAGTCTTTTCAGCTTGCTCACTGCCTCCAAAACAATAGCGAAAGTTAAGAAAATAAATAACTGGGAAATATTTTTTTTCCTGGAACTCATGACGGCATGGATGGAAGATAGTTCTTTACCCCACAAATATAATGTGTATAAAGACCAAAAGACCAGTTTTATTCCTAACAGAACATTATAGATGTGCATTATTCTCCGGTGTGCTAGAGATGTGTGTTCCACTCATGGGCCTGCAAAAGTTAGTTTGTTGTAACAAGAAAGTGCTCCGACCATTTGCATTGTGCTCATCACAGGCTGAACACCAACATAGAAAAATGAAGTAAAGAGATAATCTGACAAAAAAAATTTAATTAAAAAAAATTTAATCATGTAGCTCTGAAATAATTTTTAAATCAAGCACCAGAGTCAATCAATCAATAAATCAATCGTGAGCCTACTGATTGCCCAAAAAGTTTTGAAATGTAGCTAAACAATGAAACAGATTCCAGTGTGAGGCTCTAAATTGGTCTAGTGCCACACAATGTTAGTGAGCATACACTAACAAATGCAAAAACTAAATGAATAAATAATAAACACAAACATACAACAAAATATAATACAATACTGAATGGAAAGACAAAGTGAACGTGTTGCAGTAAATTGAACAGCTAGAACATAACATGCAAGTCAAAATTATTCAGGCCATTCAATTTCAAATTCAAATTTTATTGGTCACCCATAGAACCATACACAGTGCACTGTGCAGTGAAATGCTTTTATGACTGTCAATTCACAAAAAACAGCATTTATATAAAAACAGAAATTTACTTACATAGAAGAAGATAAAGAAATAAATAGAATAATAAACGATATAATAGATATATGGCAGAAAAAGGATGAACTGTACCTGTAATGAAGTGCAATATGTGCAATTGTATGCGCAAAGCAATGCTATGTAACATCGAGCTGAGGTAGTTGCAGTGAAAAAGCTAAAAAAGCATGATTGCTTAGCATGCGAGAGGTAGCAGGCATGCATTCTTCAATGCATCAATGCAATTCAATAATATTATTCTTTAATCTTGTTGTATATTTCCATGACACAAAAGAATGAAATTTGGACATAGACATGAATTCAGTTCAATTCTATTTTATTTGTATAGTAATTTTAACAATATACATTGTAAAAAAGCAGTGTTCCAAAAATCAGGATGTAGATTTTTCAGTACCAGTCGAAAGTTTGGACACACCTTTTAATTCAATGGTTTTTCTTTGTTTTTATTACTTAAAGACACTTCATGTCTATAAGTAATGATGGACTGTCGTTTCTGTTTAGTTTAGTTGAGTGGGTCTTGACATTATATGGATTATTACAGTTGTCAAACAGGGCTATTTACTGTATACCAACACTACCTCAACCCAACACAACTGATGGTCTCAAACAAATTAAAAAGGCAACAAAATTTCACTAATTAACATTTGGCAACTCACACCTGTTAACTGAAAGGCATTTCAGGTGACTACCTCATGAAGCTGGTTAGCAAAATGCCAGTATTGTGCAAAGCTGTCATCAAGGTAAACAGTGAGTACTTTGAAGAATCTAAAGTATGAAACATATTTTGTCTTTGTTTTTTTACTTTTTTGTTTACCACACGATTCCATATAGAATATAGAAAATATAGAAAAAAAGTAGATGAGTAGGTGTGTCCAAAATTTTGACTGGTACTGTATATTTATATTAATGTGTAATTAATGTGAAATGACATGAGGGGGGAAAAAATCCGAGAAGAGCAAGACGCAAAAGAGAACTCATCTTCTTCATGGTGATAACAAATTGGGATTATAAACTGTATGTCTTTCGAAATTGTATACTAAAAAGTCAAACAGTAGCCTGTTAAGTGTGTTGAAATTATGTTCAGTGTGAGCATCAGTCTTTATGATTACAGTGGTAAAAGTTCTTAGGTACTAGTCTAAAATAAGTAGTAAGTTTTCAAATCCTACATGTCACAACTATACCTATGAACAAGGGCCCCTGCAGTCACCATACTAGGTCAACACGTCCACAAATGATACCATTGCAACAATGCTGCACAGCAACTTGAGCCATACAGGGAGGAGAAAGTCTTGCACGAATGCTGTTTGTTAATTACAGTATAGCATGCAACACCATTCCTTTTCAAGCTTATCACCAAACTGCAGGATCAGCATCTAAGTAAACAACCGTGCAACTGGATACTAGACATGTTTCAGGCAGGCCACAGGTAGTCAGAATAAGCAGTGTTTCATCCTCCAACTTCACCATCAGCACCACAGCTCCACAGGGATGCAGACTCATCTCTGTTCAACAATGATTTTGCACAACACAGTGCCAATACAATCTTGAAGTTTCTGATGACATTACTATTGTGCATCTTATATCTGACACTGACAAGATAGCCTACAGAGGAGGATACAGAGGAGAGGAGGAAAGAGCACTGGCTGCATGATGCTCTGACAAAAAATGCTCCTGAATATAAATAAAAATGAGATGATAGGACTACAGGAAGACACAGGCAGAAGGTCATGTACACACTGATGGTACAGAGATGGAGTGCATCTGCATACTTTAAATTGTAGTGCTTGTCTCCAGTGACCTCATGTGGTCTCTGCACCTTGCCAAAGTGATGTAAGTATAGCAAAAAATCTTATTCCTGCATAAAGAGAAGTTCAGCATGGCTTCAAACATCCTTATTAACTTTTACCAATATACTATGAAAAGTATCCTGAGTGGTTGTATCATGACATGGCACACAGGTTGTCCAGGTAATTTCATCAAATGCAAAAAACTTCTGTCTCTAGAAAATGTCTTTAAAAAGTCATAAAGGACAGCAAGCACCCAGGACTATTTCAGTTGCTGCCATATGGGAAAAGCAACCAAGTATCCAGGTTTGAACAAATGGTAAATATTATATGGCATTTATTGCCAGTTACAATATTAATATACTTTGCAATATCAAAGGTACAAGATGCTGTACCAATGAATAAATAATACTTTTCAGGCTGAATAAAATGAATGAAAATTTAAATGAATATGAATGATTTTCATATGTTTTTTGTCACTTTTATACTTTTATATTAATATATTATATATTTTATATTATTTATAAGGTAATATTGCAGTGACTGTAAAGACTGTATTTGATGCGGTACATACATCGGATGTACCGTAAATACAGATGGTAAATACAAAACAAAACGAGAAAATAAATATCTGTACTTTTCCAGTCTTCCCCTCATAACAGATACCTGCTGAATGTCAGAAAGTCACAGGGGTTTGATGTCACATGACGTCGTTCTTCTGAATATCAAATTTTCAACAAGAAATATGCATCAAGATAAACTGTACATTTTATCCGACGGACTTGCGCACAGACGTTCTGCACACAGAATTTTTGCAGCCAGCGGGTCACATCTGGAGCTCATCCACGCGGTGACATCGTTTCTGTACAGCTGCTGCAAAACATTTGCAACGCTTATTTCAGTCCAGATGTTCATAAAGTATGTAGTAAGTTGCCTTGAATACCGGCGTTAAAGAACTAGTGTACGTGTGCGTGCGTGTGTGTGCGTGCGTGGTTGTGTGTGTGTGTGTGTGTGTGTGTGTGCGTGTGCGTGTACGTGTGCGTGTGAGTGTGTGTGTGTGTGTGTGTGTGTGTGTGTGTGTGTGTGTGAGTGTGAGTGTGTGTGTGTGTGTGTGTGTGTGTGTG